>VVHJ01055166.1:0-19153 GCA_015107715.1 Tylochromis polylepis
TATCTGAGATATATATATATATATATATATATATATATATATATATATATATATATATATGGCGGTAAATTACCTAAGATTAGTTGGCAAAAAGTTCAAATATAGCTTCAGCAACTTAACTAAACAATCCAAGACATCAGGAATACAGAACAAGCAGAACTCAAAGGATAAGTTGGTGATAGCCCATACTTTTCTTGACACGTCAAATTAAATACATGTAATTTAATTTAGCCCTTTGACAGACTAGGGACCTGTCTAGGGTGTACCTGCCTTTTGTTACATGACAGGTGGGACAGGCTCACCCCCTCATCCAACAACCTTGAACTGAATAAGTGGAAGAAAATTAATGGAAGGATGATTTATGTGATTTAATTGTTAACTCTTCCCCCAGTAAAGACGGCATTTGATGACTTCCCCTTTTCTCTTGTGTTGACACTTGAGTATATATCAATAAAGACACGGTTTGACGACAGTTAAAATAGTTTCTTGGGTTTTTCCATAGGTAGCTGTGTAGGCAAGGACCACCCTCACTAACGTCTGAAGCAAACACAGTCATTTTGTTCCTTAAGCAGGCCTGAAATATGACAGAAACCCCTCAGTTCAGAGAAGAGCTTCAAGGGTTACTTCTAGTAGGCTTTCAAGAGGTTAAATGTCTCCATTTGCCATTTTCCTCATGCAGCATAATAGTTACATGATTCATACTTAATTCTTATAATTATACTGCAAAAGAAATTAACTAAAAGTTGGCATTTAGATGAGTAAATGATAGTATGAGACATAAAATGCTTTTTTTCTCTCTGTATGTATGCATACCATGTGTGCTAAATACAATATACTTAATATACAAATAAAAATAGGCTCTATAAAATAAAACCTGTTTAAGTAACCCTTTCTAAAAAGAACAGAGCTATTTTTAAAGGGTCTAAATGAAATTGCATGGGTCAGTGCTGAGGTACTGGAGTTAAATAACCTTTAATGGTTTTGTTCTTTTCATTGCATTGATTTATATAACAATAAGAAAAATATGATGACATAACCACACTTATCCTTTAAGAGCACATTTTTTTTGCAACCCCAGTGCCTTTTCGTATATGAAAGACACAAGTGCACTTCCTAAAGAACGGAGAATCAGTGAGACAAGACTTCAAGTATCTGGCTTCACACAAGGCTGTTAGATAATTTGTAATTGCTCAAATTATCCATACCAGTTTCCAGGCACACACTGTACATCCCCTGCTAATGCACATTCAAATTCATAGTGTGCAGACGTGATCTTTAGGTGAGCACAGATTGTGCATAGAGTGGTGGGGTAGAGGTCTCCCTGTCAACACTTTGCATAAAGCTTGGACTCCTACACAAACAGAAAGGGTGGCACCATGGGTCAAAGTGTGTGGTTGGGAATGGAGGGCTGCGCAAAGGGTATACAAGCCCTTTGGCTACGTTGAATGTCAGCGCACACTAACCATTCAGCGTGATTTTCCACTGAGTCGGGTGGACAACTCTGCTCTCATCTGCATACTGCCATACTATCTGGCATGCCAGTGTAGTATGAGTTCACCATGTTCCATCATAGCATCATTGAAAGAAAAACACATGGAATAAGAATCCCAGGACTGCAAGGCCAAGAACTTCAGTTACAAAAACCTGAAGGAGACCGATGACCGTCATTCAAGCTGCTTTATGCATTTGTCACATCAGTGAAGCTCTTCACACACAACAAGCAACTGTCCATGGAGCAGAAAAATTAGGTCATATCATATGTGATCTGCTGATCTGTCAGATTTTCATGCTTTTTACTGAGTTCAGCAGCTTTAAAGAAATAATCTGGAATTTTTACACCAATCCCTTGAAGGTTTCACTTTCACAGTCATCCTTATTTGACTTCATACTGGACAAACTGCTTGAGCTTCCCATTAGGGATTCATTCACATCCTCATTAGTGCTAAAAAGCTGCTCTACTAGCAAGATGTTACCATAAAATGTATGTAAAAGAAGAACATAGCAACCATAAGACACTCACTGAATTCTCTCCACCAACTCCCGAGAAAGCTCTCTAGCATTTAAATACAGCGCCTTGTCCACAAGCTAGTTGCAGATCTTGACCTTTAAGCCTTTGTGTTAACTAAAAAGGTTGTATGAAAAAACAATATGAAACTTAAGCGCAATCCAAAATGCTAGAAAACCAAAACAATGGGCTAAAAGATGCTACGATGTGTACAGGTAATGGAAAGCTGCAAACCTTAGCAGTTGTTATCAATTTATTGCAACATCTAATCAGTGAAACAATAGAAATTCAACTGCAAGTAAAAATAATTGTTTAACCAGCATAACTGACTGCTGCTAAACCCCATTTTCAGATGGCAAGTTGAAGCTGTGTGTCCAGCATGAAAAGTAGGATGTAAAACTGAAAATGAATTTAACTGTAACTTTTTAATGTACTAAACAAACAGTGAGCATAAAAAACTGCTACACAGCTATTCTGGACTTTTTCTTAAGTCGTGAAGTGCAAATTCCTGCAGGACAGTGCTGCCCCCTGTTGGGACCCGGTACCTGCCTGCAACCTGGCATCCAATTCCTGGGTCAACCAGCACTCTCAGCACAGCTGCAGGTAACACAAAGGGAGGAGAGAGCCTGTTAGCTAGAAAACAGACTCCATCACTGTGTACCAAAAAGTAAAGAGCAGAGACAGAAAAAGGAGATTAGGAAGCAAGAGTAGTAGTATAATCAGCCTGGACCAGTGTCCTGCTTCTTTAAAGTTTCACAAAAAAAGTCATTGTCATTCTCCCAGTTACCTCTTAACAATATAAATGCAAATATGTATAAATGAACTCCATAGGCATTGGAGTCAAATGAATATGAATAAAATGTGATAAGGAGAAAAAGGCAATAGAACTAGCAGACTGGTTTCCTCTAAAGTGGCCTGTGGTTTGAAAATAGAGGGGATAGAAATGTAACAAGCAGAGTGATAAGACGGATAGCCAGCACTAAGATCATTTTTGGACACTGGGATGCAAAAAATATTACATTATTTGAAAATATGCAGATGATGTGTTGACTGCAAAAAATGGTAAAAAGATTAACTTCAGACGAGTGTTTGGAAAAGCCTGTTTTTGGCATATATTAGGAAAACGGATAACACAGCTAGTAAAGTGAGATAATGTTGATTTCGTGCTGTGAAAAAAATTATATGATTTACTATCTTTATTGGCTACTCTTTGCAAAAAAACCAAAAACCAAAAAAACAGCTGTGTGGTCAGAGCTGATTTTCTATCTTCTTGTGGTGCATGATAGATGATTTCAGGTTATCTTAAGGTTGCATTCTAGATGCTAACAAATGTTCCTTTGTGACATCGAGGAAAAGCAGAGTTATAGCACTTACAGTAGAGTTGAAGCGCAGGTGGCAGATGTTACAGGAGATGATGGGTTTCTTCTTGGGTGGAGTCATGCCAAAAGTGTGGTTGATCACTGCCTTCTGCACTGGGTCCATCTACAAGGCGAAACATACACATAAACACCGAAGTATTTAATTTTATAATCCAGGACCTGATTTTTTTTTCTTTTTTGTTTACAAGCAATGAGAGACCAAGTTACTAAACAGTATGTGCAATAAATAAATATGTTTTCATGTATTTTCTTCAAAAGATGGTGTTCCTAATGATCTTGTTTACAAAATGGAGCATTTTTATTTGTTGTTACAATGTGTTCCTTTAACTAGGATTTGAATCTGCACAGATGTACAAAACATCTACCCACATTTCTACCTCCGTATTTCAGATTAATCATGAATCAGTGCTGATTTTGCTGATTACTTTGATTTAATAGGGTTGTAAATTTTTGCTCAGAGTCCTCCTGTGATTGAAAAAATTACTGTGCTATGTGTGATAAATGTAGGGCTGTAAGTCTGTTTTTAACATTCTGTGTAATGAAATAGGTGTAAATTTATGTAAAGGCAGCAAACTGTGTATATTCTTCTGAATAGGAGCTGAATGTAAGCATGTTTTTAATCCCCACAGTAAAGCTGTGATATTCCGGCCATATTTTTAGCTTTAGTTGTCAGAGATGAATATTTACCCAGCCTCCCACTTGCCTGATACATTTAGCACTTTCCTCAGACTTTACTCATTACAGGTTTAAGCTGTGACTATGAAAGCCTGCCGCTTTGTTGTTTAACAGAGGTGTTATATTTGGATTTCTCATGTATGTTTATGTTTGCAAGTAATTAAAAATGAAGTATAACGTGGCTATGCAGTTCAAGTAAAATTCAGTTAGAATTCTAAGTTATGTTTAATGATATGATCTGATGACGATATGAGCTTTCATTTAACTGTTTAAACTGTTAAAACATGTCACATAAAAAATGATAACATATGTAAATTAAAAATCATGAAAATGCATTTGTCATTCTTAATTTTGGTGCCTTTTTTGTTACGCTGACATCACAGAGTTTCTAAATTTTTGCAGACTTTTACTTAAAGTATAAAAGTCATATTTAGACCTTTTAGAAAATACACCTTTTCACTTTCTTGTGAATAATTAGAAAGTTGACCCTTTCATTTGTCTACAGCAAAGATATTAAATCCACCTAAAGTTAGATCCATTATTTGTTAAAAAGAAAAAGAAAACCATACTGAATTTGTATTTTATAGATTTTCATTGTCATTTTTAATATAAGGCTCAAAGAGATCTCAGTGTAAATAAGGGAGGCCGTCATCATCATTAGGCTTTTTTTGTGTGTTGTTTCATTTTGTGTTAATCTCCTTGAGCTAAAGCTTAAAGCCTGCACTTCAATCACATATTGATTTAAAATCCACTGTGATGGTGTGCAGGCACCTTTTGGCAAGAAGCCAAATAAGCATATGGCCAACACTGTCTACAACATCATAAAATATAATGTGCAAACTGTGACTAATGACTGTAAATGATAAACCTGAAGATGTAAATGGCCAAAGTTACAGTACATGATACATGTATGAGAGAAAAGCAGAATGGGTTCTTACCGTGTTAAAATTGGGGAAGAGGCTAAGCGGCGAGGAGCCGTTGACCCTGAGCGGCAAGAAGTGCTCCAGCTGGGGATGAGTCTGCTGCTGAAGGGATCGACCTGGCATGGGCAGGGAGCCCAGGAGAGGGTGGACTTGGTTCTGGGATAGTGCTCCTAAAGCAGGGATGATTAAATCAGAATCATTTCTGAAAAGACACAAATTTTTATTTCAGCCTTTTTCATTTTAGGCACCCAAAGCTGCACATCTTTCTACACAAACTAGGATAAAGAGAGATTTTAGCACATATCTGAGACCGAGACGCTTATCCACAGTGAACGATTCACTCAGTAAAGCTTTAATGACTTTAGTAATAGTGGGGGACAAATGATGAGATGCTTTGTGTGGCCTTTTCCTACTTTACAAGTCTATAGTTTATCCTGACAAATGTTTTTGCCCTTTAGTATCTGTGATTGTCTTGGTTCTTCATCTGAACCAGCAAACGGCTCAGCCAACATAAAGAGAAAAAGAATCGCAATGAGCTTTGATGTACATGTTCACCATTTTTCTATCTTAAGCATACATTACTTTATATCTCACTGGAATTTCACCAGCACATTCTGCTTTAAAATCTCTTTCCACATGACCTCTTGTCTCAACATACTTAACTGTAGTTGGCCTAAATGCTTTAAGACTGCTCATGCTTTAAAGAGCAACAAGGCAGTGACCTTTGTCTAGCCCCAAAGTAACATTAGCGTGTTCGCATTAAAAGCCACAGTTTCTTACATAAGCATGGTGATTACAGATCGTTTGTAGTGGCTATGTATGGAAAGTCCTGAGGTTGTTCAGCTAAAAAGGTCATGTGTAAAATATAAGAATGTAATATAAAACTGGCTTCAAAACTTTGTTACAAACTTTACCCTGTGATGAAAATAAATAAAATAAATCTTATTGACAAAGAGGTTTAAAAAGGGCAAAATTAAAAACACAATATTTTTACATATAGAGTAAGAAAAAAGGGGAGCTTCGCCTCTGCAGGACAGAAAATGATCAACCTGAAGGACTGTGGATGGAAGATTAGGAGAAATGACTAATTATGGATTTAGAGAAGATAAAGTAAAATATAATGTATATTAGGCTTATCTCCTTCAGCATATGATGATAATGCATATTAAGCATTACTTTCTTGAATGAAAGAGAAACTGGAAGAAAAGAATTAAATAAATGGCAATTATATAAAATGTAATGTTAAGTGACTGTTGTGACATAATGCCAAAACAAACTTTCTTAAAACTTCTTATTCATAAACACCTAAACATTTTCTCTAAATAGATGCAATCATAATGTTGGAGTTTAATGACGTTATATTTCAGTATAAGCTTAGCAACCAGAAGGCAATTTTCCTCAATTTTCTGCTTCTTTTAACTCTGGATTTCAGGATTTATCTCTGGGGATGAGGCGGTTTGAAAGTCCTTGAGCATTAGCATGCTTTTACTAATCTGGTCCTATTTTCTAAAGTATTTGAGCAGAGCAGAGAGACGAGAAAAAACAAAAACTGGAGACTGATATGTGAAAAGAAATGATATGAACAGTACTGCAGAAGGAAAGCTTTTAGTAGGAATATAACGAAAGTATAGAGAATGGCGAATTGTTCTGCACAGGTGCCCAAGTGTTTAATGAAGACAGCAGAAAATAAAGAAGCAGTGGACACCACAGCCTGTCTTATTTTATCATTGCCTGCCACTGCAAAAGCCTCAGGGTACCTTCTTCTTACAGTGAAAATATAAAAGTAAAGAAACCTGCCAGAATTTGTTTGGACATAATTAGATGCTTTATAGGAAAGTAATGAAGGCCATAAACTTGTGAAAGAGTAAAGTTCATGCTTGCACATTACACTGCATGCTGCAGGGAGGTCTCATGAACCAATCCTTAAGGACCAAGAAGATACTATAATTCTAATAATGCATTGTACTTGTTCTGTGGTACTGTGGAAGGAGTAGCTTTTAGGAAAACTGGACAGTAACAGAAGAATGATAAAATGGGGCAGCTAGTTCTGCACACAATAGGATCTGCATATGTAAAAAACATATTAAGAATTCATGGAAATCTTTTGTCCGTTGCCTAGTTAGAGACAGCCCAATCTCATCTAAATCATTCTCAGATCATGTCAATTTGGTAATCCCTGTTTTGCTATGGACTTTTTACCTTTTTTGCAGCCAAAACCAGCTCAAACATGACAGCTCATTCAAACTCAGACTTCAAACAAATCACAGAAACCAAAAAGGTTCCAGTCCCAAAACAAACCAAACCAAACTATCAGAATATTTTGTTTGCAAATTTCGATGGCTGGCGGGTGTTGCAACAATGCAACAATACTCCACATACAATAATGACAATAATTCTTGCTCATATTATGTAGTATCAGTACCACCTATCAAACTAAAAAGTCAGCTGCACACAGTGACAATGTGAACACTGTCTTTGTTCATGATCTTAGCAGAGCATGAAATCATGAGCACATTTATAGCCATTTGCTAACTGCGTTCACACAGAGGGCAATCCAGTCATCACACGCTGTTTTGAAGGTGATGATTGGATGCTAGCGAAGAATCCAGGCTCTATTTGTCTCATTAACATATGGCTCATTAAATAATACTAATGTATTTAGATGCCCTGTCACATGTCATTGAACAGTACCCTTCATTCTCATTGGTAGTTGCTTCGATTGCTTGCCTTAAAGTTGAGAAAATCTCAACTTTTTCCCCTCTTGCCTCAAACTGAAATTATTATCAAAATAATAAATAAATTTTAAAAATACATTAAAAATGGGGGAGCACTGTTGCCTTACAGCATAAATATCCTGGGTTTGAATCCACCAGCTAGCCGGTTACTCTGAGTTCCTCCCACAGTACGAAGACAGGGTTAGATTAACTGATGATTCTAGCTTGCCAGTAGGTGTGAATGTGAATGGCTGTCTGTCTCTCTGTGTTAGCCCTGTGTTAGGCTGGCAACCTGTCTAGGATGGACACAGCCTCTTGCTGGGATAGGCTCCAGTCTTCCCTGCGACCCTGAATTAGATAAGTGGAGGAGACTGGATGGATGAAAATGAAATGAAAATGATGATTACATCGCTTAAAGACTAAATTCCCACATCACAGCAACTGACCAGCGCTACTGAGGTACTCAGACACTTACGCAATATGAAGCCAGAAACAAAAATAAACAAACTGAAAATGATAAACATAAAGAGAAGTGAACACAATAAACTCAGTAAAGATGCAGAGAATAGCAAGTCTTGGCTACCAAACAACTCCATGTGTTGAGACAAATATAGAGGTGCAGCACAAATTAGCACTAAATTAGTAATAAATAAAAAATTCAACAATAAGCCAACCAACAAACATACTATTGGACAACGACCACCACACCTTCTGTTTATGTGATGCTTTGCAGACACTCCACTGTGCCATGTATTTATTTGAATTAGAATTTGAAATGAGGAGTGATTAGAGTTGATTGTCACTATTTATTTGATCCTGCATTTTTAATGCGCTAATCTCCCTGAATATCATGCATGCATAAAACACACATGCTTTTGTTGTCTAATTCCAAATTCATTTACATGCCCCACAAGGACTGTTTGTGTCACCGGTGTCAATAAAGTGAATTGAATTGAATTACACCATATTGAGAGTGAATGGCAAAGTAGCAACAAATGACAGAGTGAAAGAAGAACAGTAACAGGCAATCACAGGCAGAGGACAGACCCTTTTTTTTCCTTCAGTAGGCTGATGTGCTTAATCTCCCTGTCAGTATGACTTTTGGGGACAACGATTCCCTCTCCTACACAAATCTGTAATTGATCTTATTAATCTCCTATGCATATATTCACAAAACACATCAGGGCGAGACGTTTAATTAACTACGTTTGGTGCTGAACAAGCTAAAAACCGCCGTCAGCTGTGAGAATTTGTACAACATCTGTCGACAAGAAGAACATGCTTTTGATGGGACCTGTCTTTTTCAAAATTACCCATCCCATTTACATCCAGAGAGCATCTCAAAAGATTCACTGTGGCAGACTGGACAAGACAAACTAATGCCATGGTCACATCGTTTCATCCAGTCATCATGGGAATGTGTTAACCAGCATGGCTCTGCAAGCGTTAAGAAATAAAATGCCATAACTTTAACATTACAACCCTAAACTCATGAACTCAATTACTGCATAATTAGGTTGGGCAGAGCAGAATTTATGAACCATTTCTAATAACCACAGTAAAAGCATCATTACCAGTGACTATGTTTACATTTGCACTAATATACCATTAATATTCATATATTCCATATTTGATACAGTCTTAGTATTCAGCACACCCAGAACATGCATTTCTTCCAGTTTGCTTTTTTCCCCCTGTCGTGTACATAAACCAGGCAGCCAGATTTGAGATCAACATCAAAGCCTGTATTTCTGGTCAGAAGAACATACAACTTATTAACAGATTTTAAGATGTGCAATTATTGCACTGATGACCTTGCTGCATAACTCTGTTGCGTTGTGTGAGCAGAACCATCTGGAGCTTAACCTGACAGAGACAAAGGAACTGGTTGTAAGGATGAGGTGGACCAGAACACCAGTGACACCTATTTCCATTCATGGGGTCTGTGTGGAGACAGCAGAGGATTACAAATACCTCAGCGTTCACATGGGCAATAAACTGGACTTCATAAAAAATACAGAAGCCCTGTACAAGCAGGGGCAGAACAGTCTCTGCTTTCTGGGGCTGCTGAGATGCTTTATAATCTGCCAGCTCCTAAGGATCCTCAGGAGTCTCTGGTGGCCAGTATTTCTATGCTGTGGTGTGCTGGAGCAGCAGACACCAACAGACTCAACAAACTCAACAAAAGGCCAGTGACATACTGGGGGTGGACCCTGTCTCTCTAACAACAGTGTCAAAAAGGAGGTTGCTGTCCAAATTATAGACAATATTGTAAAACCCTTCACAACATCTCCATGCCGTGCTGTGACAGCTACAAGAGCACGTTCAGCAGAAGACTCATGCCACCACAAAGCACCACAGAATGCCACAGGATACCTGTAGCTGTCAAAATCTAAAAGTCCTCCAGTCATGATTACAGACTGACACCTGAATTACAGTATTTTCATTTACATTATCTTGTATATGTTGCATATAAAATTGCTTAACTTTATTCAATTTTGGAGTTTTTATTTCAAAATATTACAGTTATACAATTTTCTCCATTTCATATTTATACTACAGTTTTCTAACTTTTTTTTTTCTTCTATTTGTCATATTTAAATTTGGAGTGAGGCTGTAATATAGCAATTTCCCCCCTTGGATTAATAAAATATTCAGATTTTAACAGATTCTGATTTTCAGGAATCTTTCTTTTCACTCTTTCTGTGTTCATACACCACTTTGCCTGTAATCATTTGTTATTATTAACACAGTGTGTTTCTCGTCCCACCTCCCCCCCTCTTCACCTTCAACGGGTCACGGCAGATAGCTGCCCCCTTCCTGAGCCCGGTTCTGCTGGAGCATTCTTCCTGTTAAAAAGGGAGTTTTTCCTTCCCACTGTCACCTAGTGCTTGCTCATCAGGGGTCGTCTGATTGTTGAGGTTTTCTCTCTATTACTGTAGGGACTTTACCTTACAATATAAACCTTGAGATGACTGTTTTTATGATTTGGTCCTATATAAATAAAACTAAATTAAATTGGTTGATAGAATGGAAGTGGGTGGTACTGTCTGCCTGGCCAAACACCAGAGGAAAGCTTTCAAGAGATTTCAAAAGATTTTACATAAACCAAAAAAATGGTGTGCATGCCAACACATGATTAAATTATTTTATCACACCTATGAGTAAGGGGAATATACTCTTAACAGGCCCGACTTGATCATGGATGTACTGAGTAAAATTGAATTCATTCGAATGAAAGCTGCTCAGCAGCATGTATGCAGACAAGCTTTATGAGCTTCCCCTGTGTATTTTCCACATGCTTTTGCAATTCTAGGCACAAAGAGGACCATAGAGGATTGGCATCTTATTGGCCAAGAGCATCGGGAACAATGCAAAGCAGGAAAACAAATGAGCTGTCTTCGTGTTTACATATGAATGGGGTGAAATAAAGTGACAATATTGCTCTTATCAGCTTTTCAAGCGTTACTGGAACATTTGGGTCAAATTTGATAACTAACTTGTTTCATTTGCAACACTCAAAAAAATGTTTTCCCTCATTTAAACCCTCTTCCTATAATTGTGGTTAGTTAAAATGCTTCTTGGGTGACTGCATATCATCTAATGACAGCAGCAGTTGTTGCATCACACAGACCAGCACTGTTCTTGGGACTCGGGCACCATCTTGGTATGCATTTCTCCTTCATCCTGTCCCCAAAATAAATCCTTAAATGAAGGGCCTCACTCCTATAGCCTTGCGCACACACACACTGCAGCATGTGGAGAAATTCAAAGCTCAACACTGACACGAGTATTGTTCACTCCTTTCTTGATACTATAAATGTAAATCCACCTTTCAAAATGAACCAATCCCTGCTCGCTAATCAGCATTCACGTTCTTTTTCTATGCAGGAAAGCTAAAAGTGTAGGTCACAGCAGCCAACCAACCCATACTGAGACAGGATAAAAGATTATGAGCTGAAGAAATTACAGCATGGTAAGAAAAAAAAAATGAGGGAAAGCTTAATCCCTGTTATTTCCAAGATTAGTCTCTGGGTGACTCAATATCACAGCAATCACAGAGGGGGGGAAATGGCATCTTTTCATGAAGGGTGGAGGAAAAGGGGGAGGGGGTGAGAGACTTCCATAGTGGCAAATCACAGTAAAAGCATCAGAGGAAAGGCTTCTTTTGCTCTTTTCATGGCAAATGCATTTCCTGGGATTATCTGTCTGAGCCAGACTCTCTGTGTTCACTCTGAACCAACATGGTGGAGTGCAGGCACGCTCTCATTCCTGACACCAAAAAAACCCCATCCCTGCAGAGCCTTCTCTGTGTGCCATTAATGGTTTGTGACATTAACAGCTGAATTAGGGCTGTTTCTTAATTTAGCAACATTTAATTCAAAAAGCACAGATTTTTATTTATTTTTTTTACCACTCTCAAACTACATTTAATGGATTACGGAGGCTTGTAGACTGTTTATCTGATTTGGTTAGGGAGACCTGAGTCATTGTTGTGAGCTGAATCTACAGAGGTATGGAAACTGGAATAAACTGCTGAAAATATGATTCGGTCCCTGTTAATAAACTTGAATTGTCCTGACGTAAACTTGCAGGAATGAGCTTAAAGTCATCTTCACTCCTTAAATTAATGGGGTCACGATGAATCCGATTAGCTTTCTTGGTTTTCTTTATGATTTCTAAGTTGGATAAATGTGGTTTAGAGGAGGCAGCTGTGGTGTTTAAACAATTATCAAGTACTATGCATCTCAAAAATGTAAACATTTTAAAAGCTAAACAGAACAGTCATTTTTCTTAGCTCTTAAAATTTTCACTCAATCCTTTCATTTATCTGAAAATTCAATTGGAGATAATTTTGAACTGAGCAGTGCCATGGTTTTTAGGAATTTGTTGTCATTCTCATTTTTATTCTTGTTATTGTAAGATCTCCTCCCTCCTATTTTCTTTGTGTTTCCTTTGTCCATTTTCCCCTCTGTGTTTGTGTCTCTGCTGGATCATTTCATGTTTTTTTGTAGTAACCACTTTCTATGTGTATCTTTATTCTTTGTATGTCCTATCCTAGTAGCGGAATAATCTTTTTTGCTTGAAGAGCATGGCCAACTACCCTATAGCAAAAGTCCATAGGAAAATGAACCCACTGCTCATTAAATCTATGTTTGAATTTAAGATCTCAGTTGCTAGTTTCACAAATTGTTCAGTTAAAGATTATTGAATAAAATAATGTTATTTTTGTCAGTTATGACCCCAATTAGAGCCCCATAATAGAGGATAAATATGATTTAGAGTGGGGCTTCCCACAATTCACTACCACATGAGAGTGCAGTCTCACTTAGTTTCTCAGTTAGGTCCACCTCTTACTTTGCACTTCCAGTTTAAAAAACACAGAAATTTTGAAAATAAATAAAATAAAGGAACACAAGTCAGTAAAATTTTGTGACATTGATCTGGTCAGTTAAGTATCAGAGGGATTTGTTAATAAGTTTCAGGAGGTGCACTAGAGGGGCAACAATGAGACAACCCCTAAAAAAGGAATGGTTTTACAGGAGTCCCCTGATAGTTTTCCCTAATAATCTTTTAATTGTTTTTCACTAGTTTTGCATTTAGCTAGGGTCAGTGTCACTACAGGTAGCATGAAGTGACCTCTACAGGCTAAGCAACAGCACCATGACTGCCATTAAGTATCAGTATTTGTTGGGCTCATTGTCAAACCTTCCCCTGGTGCAGTGTGTCCCACGCTCCCCTGACCTAAATCCACCTAAATGTACCTCTGGGACATGTTTCGCTTTGTCCAACACCGCAAGGTTGCATCGAAGAATTTTCAGGCATACATACAAGCATGTGGGGACCATACAAACAATTTTGTAGTACCATTTTAACTTGCTGCAATGAGATTTTGGCAAAATGAACTAACCTGGCACATAATTTCTCACTAAGATTTTTGGGGTGTCTTGAATTCAGCCCTCTTTAGGTTGACAATTTTTATTTCTGTCATCCTGTTGTTCCTAACACATCATCCATAATAACATAGGTGTGTCTGTAAACAGAAAAAAAGTATAGAATTAAAAAAAGGTGAGCTTAGGATTTTTTTTGTGTGCTTGTTTTACAAATTATCTCATCTTTATTCTCTTAAAAAAAAAAAACAAGAAAAAAAATGGCTACACATTTCTGACTCACATTCCTTTATGAATGGTTTCGTGTGTTTTTAAAAACTAAATGTTTTGAACATCTAGGCTGAGGTGCGTTCAGGGCCCACTCTCTGAACTGGGACAAACAGAGAGAGTTTCTGCTGCATATCTGTTATTTGTCTGTTTTAAATTGATACGTCTGTGTTTTTTGGCCTGATCTCTCCTGTAATTTACAGGTTTCCTCATTTTTTTTTTCAAATACCTGTTCCAGACATCGGTACCTCGCCACATCATAAATCTGAATTATCAGAGTTAAATTTTAACAAGCTGTTGAGCAGGATGACAGACGCACTACTTAATGTGCTTCAGTTAACCATTTAAAATAATAAAAAGTATTTAGGACATTCAGCATTTTAAAACAATTTGTATGTTGTTCCAGATAATAGCATATTTAGCGTTTAACACTATAACTAGAGCATCTGCAAATATATTAAATTGAAATGAACGTAGTTAAAATATTTTTGTGGTGACCACCATTCTCTGTATAACACAAAATATTTGAGCATAATTAACTGTGGCACCTTTTATACAACAAACATTCAAACATTACAGTCACTGCTGTACAGTATATTCTATATGGTGGGATCTTAAAATCACAGACTATACCTATACCTGACATTAATCTTTCAGTTAACTCTGTCATTACACTAGTTTAATCAAAAAGGCAGGATTAGGAATGTGTAGCTAAAAAGCAAAAAATAAAAAAGTCTTCTCTCTTGACAGGGGTTTGCTGTTAAGCCTGCAAAACATATTGTCAAATAATGAAAATTGAATGGTATGTTTTCCAGTCCATAATGGCACGAAGCACACAGCTTTTCTGAGTCATAAAAGAGAAGTGGTTAGTGCACTGCGCTTTTGCAGTAATGATGATGCCATTCATTGCTTACACAACAGGCAGAGAGCTCGGTATTTATGATGAGCTCTGGAGGATGAATTAGCATCCATTAGGACTGCCATTGACAGCTCTGTTAAGCTCTTGCTGCTGGAAACAAAAAGTGGAAAGTGAAGGCCTAATTTCCATGATGGCTTGAAATACTGCCCCCGCCATGCTCTGTGTGGTTTTTAAATAAATCATCTTTATTGTGACAAAGTACATTTAGGCCACAACTGGCAGCCAACAGGCAAGTTCTCCTGCTGGCTGTCAACGTCCATTTAAAGTCAAACAGCTGCAGCTGGCAGAGCCAGCGGCTTCATGTGAGTTTCTACCTGCAGGGCACCATCCAACCCAGATCAGGCTCCCTGTGGTAATCTGTCCTACTTTCAGCTAAACCACTGTGGGCCCATTTTCACCCCAGGGTCCATAAACTCTTATTGAATTTGTTCAAGGTGAAATCCAGGACTAGTGTCTGTTGGTCAAAGGAAAATCACAGGATACCGTTGTGGACACAAGCTTCAACAGCATGTAAAATCCACATGTGGAAAAGAAAAAAGAAAAATAAATCTCTCATGTCTCCATAACCTTTTTAATCCACAAAGCAGCAAATCATCAAGCAAATTTCATCAAACAGAACTTAACAGAAGCTGATCCACTTCCTGAGCTTTTTTGCATCTTATTTGGTGTAATGTTAATACTACAGCAACATATTACAAATTGGGGTCTCTGGTGAATTATGGGTAATAGGTTGAGTATTACGGGTATGATTTTTGGTGACAGATTATTTGAATTGCTTTCTTTACGTCACAGACTTTGTTCACATTATGTATTCTCCAAAATAACCACAAAAGATAAACAGGCACCAGGAGATAAAGCTAATCTACAGGGAAATTAACATGATTGCACTATCAGTGCTGCTCAGTGTGTTTTGTTTCCTTCACTGACCCTCTGCCCTTTACAATGCTTTCTGCACATCATTATCAAATAAACTGCCACCATCTGCTTGAACTGAGATAAGCTTCCGTCCAATCAGACCAGCCGAACAGCAGTTAGCAAATGTGTAGCACATACTTATTGATATTTAAAGCCTGTGCGCAGCTTTATCCGCCTCATGAACTTAGTAATTAGCAGCTTTCTATCTCGATGCTCCTCTCTGAGCTGCAGTAAATGTGGGTGTCTGCCTGATGGAGTGAGTCTGAAAGCTGGTGCCTTAGTGGCTTCAGAGAGGACAATCTAACCTCGAGAGATCTTCATCAAGGTTGCATTAAAGATGGCAGCTGAATTTATTACAGATCAATTGTAATACTTTTTATGGTTTTGCTATTTACTTTAGTTAAAAGGAAATAGGTTTTCAACAATACTGCAAAGTTAACTGTCACAGAAAATGCACCTTAACAGTCATTGTCCAGTCACAACTGCAGCAGACAAGATTTGGCTTTCTCCAGTTGGCGAACTGAAGGTTGATGTATTTTCTTTAGCTTTTCCAAAAAACAAAAACACAAGAGCAAATCTGTTTACATGAAAACTAAAAACAAATGGTAAAAACACACATCTACAGTACTTCTTTAGTATTTCACCACTTTGCGAAAGACTGATCCATATGTAATGCTACACATGAGAACAGCTGAAGAATGAGAGAAATGTGAAAACTACCTACCAAAAGTTTTACAAAGCCACCATTTTATGCTTTTTACTAAAATTGAATTAGCTCAGGTCCAGTGAATAAGTGGTAAATGGACTTTTCTACTCTATTTCAGCTCTCAAAGCACTTTATACAACATGCCTCATTCACCCATTCATACAAGCACCTTTTCTACCTGACATTTACATCGGGGGCAATCTATGATTCAGTATCTTGCCCAATGATACTTTGGCATGGAGACTAGAGGAGCCTTCTGAATAGTAGATGACCTGCTCTGCCTCCTGAGCTACAGCCCAGTAACACACGTACAATGGGGTTAGGTATAAAAATATAAACATTTTACACAGTTCAGCTTAAGAAACTGGTCACCTGACAGCTTTCCTGCAGCAATCAAGCATAGAATGAAATCAGCTGATACCCTTCAACACATCCAACAAACAAATCTCATATGGGGTCCACTATTCATGCTGCTTTGACTTGCAGACAGCTTTGCTACCTGTCACCAACTCAGCCCCTCCTTTTATGTGATACCTGACTTTATTAATGAGATATTTGTGCAGGGGGGTTTGGAGCCTATCCCTATGGATTTTTAATTACCTGAAAATTTTTCCAAAGTCCAGGAAAAGGCTAAAGGTTGCATGGCTGCTTCTCACCTCAACTTGAAGCTTCAAAACAATTTGATGCATTTTTTTTTTTGTTTTTTTTTTGTCTACACTTTACTGCAGTTGACCCAATCATGCACAAAGTGTACCAGTTTATTACATGAATTCAAATAGAGAGTATCTTAATTTGCAGTCAACCTTTTTTTTGTGGGCAATGTCATGTCTCCTGGCAGCTGCATATTTTAGCAGGTTTTGCATTTTGCTGCTTGATTTCCAAGGCACGTTGTCAGAACTGGAGACACAATATTTTCATTCCTGTCAGCATTTCAGCAAAATACCAAAACGTTAATCCATTTTGCTGACAAAATGCCTGGAGTGTATGTGTGTTCACTTGCTACTGTTCGCTCATGTGTGTGCTGTATCTTTAAATGGAGTGTTTAAAAAAAACAAAACAAAAAAAACCAATCATTTGACAGACAAACAGAAAATGTCTTCAGTCAGCAGCCAGACATGAACAGTAGCTAGTGGGTGGTAGAAAAGGTTGTTCTAGTTTCACACCTAAGGAGTATTTTAAGAACAATTATATCTTCCCTTACAGTTTATGTAGGTCTCAGACAAAGGCATAGCCACATGCTACCAACTGCTGTGTTAAGGGCACAGAAGGTGTATTAATGCAAATGTCCTCAAGAGTCATGGGCAGCAGAGAAGAAAACAGAGTGCATCATTATATCACCTCTGAGTGCTGGAGAACTCTGAGACTGACTGCCTACATTTCTTGATTTGGCAGAATACCAGACTTTGCCAGTAAATGAAAACAGTTGTGATACAGTACAACTAATCAATTTTCCTTATTGGAGCATGAATATCCACCACAAATTAAATAAAAAAGGCCTTAAATTTTAAATATTACATTCAGTATTTCATTAATATTTTCAGGGTACAGCAAATATCAAATTATTCAAATCAGCCACAAAATTAGACCCATCATTTGGTGAAGTGAATAACCCAATGTTCTGCTGGGAAAAATCGGGTCCGTGTGAACATACCACCCACCTAAACATGAATGGAGACCAATAGCACCAGCACACTCCCTGATGGCAGCGGCCTGAGCAAAAACTGCTCAGGACTAGGAGCGCTATTGCTCAACTATTTGAGCAGGAAACCCAAAGGCTACGGCAGGGGGGCCTCAGTTTGAGCCCCACTGAGACTATTGCCCTCCTTGCCCCTGCTCCTGGTGCGTGTCTACTCTCTATAACAGACTTGGAGCCATAATAGCCCATTGGCTGTTCACAACTGGCATGCACGCAGAGTCGGACATCTGAATCTTTGCTAACAACCGTCCAAAACAACAAAGACTTTTTATCAAGCTTTACACATCCAATGCACAGTAAAGCACAGTCAAGACCAGCTATGTGATTTCCCACAAAAATCACAAAAAACAGTAAGCTTTTCTCTGATCAGGAGTGCTTGCTGTACTCTGCCCTGAAAGAAAAGAAGCATTTGGGGATGTGTCCCTGGATGAAAGCTGTGATGTACATGACACACTCCAGTTACTAATCTCTTTAAGTGGGATAACGAAAGAGTTTGAGATTATGGAGGAGCTGGCTGCGATGCGCTAAATGAAAGCGTGTATGACAGAGAGTGATTTATTCAAGGAGCTAACTGCATGCTTGGAAAGGCTGGGCTGAAATGGGACAAAACAGAAATGTCAGTTCTTACCAGTAGCAGTTTATAAATAGATAAAATGACTATTGAGCAGAATTCAGTTCAACTTAGCGGTGCATGCCACTAAACGATCAGTAGGGAACACTGATGTCCCACCCCTGCTCTGTACTATCGTGTAAAATAAAGGGTAAATGCCAGGAAAAAAAAAAAAGTTCAGGAAAATAGAACTGGCAAAAGGAACACAACAAGCAGAGCCCAAAGTCATAATTATTGCTGTTTTGTTTTGGTTGTTTCCTGTTTTATTTGTAATCTTTGGCTCTTGTCGATTGCTGTTAGTTTTAGGCCCCGTTTACACATATACGTTTTCCCTTAAAATGGTATACTTTCCCCTTCGTTTGCACCTTTCGTTTACACACAAACGGAGATGTCGCCTCTGAAAACGATTCTTTCTAAAAATGATTCTTTCTAAACACTCCGGCAAAAGTGGAG
>VVHJ01055167.1:0-19791 GCA_015107715.1 Tylochromis polylepis
GCCAAATTCACTCGTCAGGAGCTGTTATAAATCATTTTGTCAGCTTGTATGGTGTGGTAAGGTCAGGCTGTCGTTGTTTTGGTCTTAAAAAAGACATAACTGCACACAGAAAGCCGCGGGGGACACACAGACACACTACCTACAGTACAGAGGAGGTTTCTCTGGAAGCCATACTGGTGCTTATCTCACTCAGAGGGGCAGCACACTTGCAAGAGCCCTGGGTTTTAATGAGGAGGATGACAAATTCAGTGCTGTATTGTGGTTCACAGTTTGCAATTTGTCATAAATTACTCATGTTCTGATTGAAAATAAATGGTCACAGGAGAGAGGGGTAGGAGAGAACGCAGATAGCTCCCAGGCTAGATTCACCATGTGGAAGTTACATTTACATGAGAAGCGTCCAAAAGCAGCAAATCAGCAGTGCATACATGTTAAATCAGCAGCCAGATCAGAACGATGTCATTTATGAAAAATAATCACAAAATCTATTAACTTAAAGTCAGTGTAGTAAGTGTACTTGAACCTCTATAATACAGTATAGTTCACATCCACCCATTCATCCATCCCTTACCTGGGACTGGGCTGAGCAAACTCCATCTTAAAAGATGTGAACAGCCAGCCCAATAATAAACGTTTAGATAGTGAAGCTTTTATTTATTCATGGACAAAAGGGTTTTAAGAAGTAAACTAATGAAGTGGCCAGTATGTGTGTATTGACCTACAGTATGTACTCACCCATGAAAATACTGTAAAGCAATTCTGTACATGAGAATATGTGTTTGGATTGTGTTTGTGTGAGGTGTTTCGTATTTCCTGAATTCCATTTAAACATGGATATTTTGGAAAAATACAACAAATAAAGTCAACTAGAAACATTTTCTTATAAAGTTGATGAACTATACTGCAGGGCTATCTTTCCTCTACAATATCTCTGCTTCTGCAACTATATAAACGTAATTTCTTGGCAACATGGTTGGCTGATGATTTGAAGCAAACAAAAAGAGAAAACTGATAAGCTCACAGCACGAGAAGAAGACTGGTGTAATTCGAATGGCTTCCTGTGGTTTTTTCACTTAGTTTGTTTGTTGACAAGTGTGTTTTGGATTTGGTGGTTAGATGTTTTCTGTGGAGATGCTATTTCTTTCTATTTCTATTTTAACTGCATAACTTTTAATTAATTTTCTATAGAACCAGAACACAACCAGGAATACCAAGGTCCACGTTTGTTATGGTTCTGGGTCTTTAATCCAGCATTTTATGTTTTTTGGTCTTGTAACTTCTATTGATTATTGATTCTCTTCAGTTTGATTCTCATTTTGTTTGTTGTGTTTTCAGCTTTGTGCTTTTGTTCCAGTTACTATCATTTATGTGTTCCTTGTGTATTGTTTAGTCTCCGTCAGTGACGTTCCCTTGTTTAGTTCTCCCTGTTTTTATTCTGGTAGTCTCCTGTCGTGTACATTAGATTTGCTTCTCCTGTCCTGAGCTTGGTTTTCACCTTCAATTGTTTAATTTGACATGTGCATTTGGAGTCTTCATTCCTTGTCTTACTTGACAACGTTAGGGTTCCTTCTTCCAATTTTTGCCACAACCATGCTGGCCACACCCTTCAACTAGCTACCTGATTAGCTGTTCTGAATGGATGCATCCATTGTATTTACCTCGAGAAAGAAATAGGAAAGTTTCAGTCAAATAAAATTTATCTCTCCTTGAAGTTTAGTTTACTTGGCTGTGGTCACCCTAGGATCGAGGTTATACCAGGTTATTTCTTGACTTCCAGTGTACTGCAGTGAGAGTACAGCGAGATATCAACTGAGTCTAATTTTAGGCTTTACAGCAACTGCTTTTTTAATCTCTCTTAAATTATGTGAACAAAAGTTTAAGCTTGCAAAGAGAATTATTAAAATTCTGATAAATGCTTCAGTTGATGTGGGACAAATGTTAATAGTAAAGGTAAAGATTCATGAATATAGAGAGCAATTTTTAATATGCTCGAGCTTTTATAATATTTCTTCTTTTCCTTTTAATGATTTTTCTGTCAATTTTAAAACTTTACTCTAGTTGTACTGACTCAGCACACACTACCTCGAGGTTAAGAGCAGTGCTCATTCAGAAGACTCTCCAAGTCTTACTTTTTGGGCTCAGACATTGCTGGTCTGAGAGCGATTAAAAAAAATAGTCTTCTCTAGCTCTTATCCATCTGAATGGAAAAGAAGTGTGGAAAAGAAGCAGCTGACAGATCTGTCATTCTGCCCTTCCACTTTCTTTTTGGTTCACTTTCTATTAAACAGGAGATCGAACAGAATATTTTACACCTTGCTAGCTCAATAGAGATGGGACAAGCTCTCTGGACAGGTGAAACCTTCTGATTCCTAACTCTACATTGTTCCGCTAACTTGCTAAATCATACTGCCTACAAGCAAATCTTTGACCTTCAGCTGATTTATTAAGGTGCTTCCTCACTGTTTCCATTTGTACTTAGTATTCAAGCCTCCGCTCAGGCCTGCCTTCTTGGGTACTTTCCAGATCTGCGGGGAGTCGAGTAAATGTCTTTTTTTTTCTCCTGCGAGATAATTGGACATGGGAACATAGCAGGGGGATTTTCTATGTGCTTCACTCTGGCAGTCTGACATCCAGGTTAACGTCTGTTCACATCGGAGCTGCTGCTGCTGCATTAGGAAAATCTGGGTTTGACATGGACAATCTGACACATCTGGTGATTTTGCTCTCCATACCCTTCTCAGTCAGATTACTCATTAAAATTCAGCGCTGATAAATATTGAAAAGGTGAACGGATAAACATCTCTTTGCAATGTTTTTTTTTTATTTGAAGTTCATCTGACGGTCAAACATTTGACAGTGCTGCAGAGCTTATGTTATGTTTCAAGCATCTCTTTGACATTTACAGTGAGTCCTAAGGTAGATATTGATTAAAAAAATAAGACTTGTTTTAAGCCCCCGGAGTTCCTTTTAAAGTCCCTTAATTTGTTTATGTGTGAAAGGAGGCACAAAACCATGCTGAAGTAATTGAAGGACCATTAAGGCCCTCTAGGGTGATTCTAAGGGTAGTACAAATCCATCACTTGAGTACTGCAGGGATTTTTATAGGTAAGCCCAGATGTTAGCACTGCCTTGATAACCTTTAAGAGAAAAAAAACATAGTTTAATTCTTTTTTAATTTTAGTTATAAACACAACTTTTCTGTTTTTTTTGTTTGTCTTTTTTTTAAGAATAACTGCACTGATATATGACTTCATATGACTTCAGATTTACCTGGTTGGTTCCCACTTTTGCCTTCAGAGCTGCCTTAATTCTTCTTGGCAATGATTCAACAAGGTGCCAGAAAGATTCCTCAGAGATTTTACTCCATGACATTGACATGGTAGCATCACACTGTTGCTGTAGATCTGTTGGGTGCACACACATGATGCAAAAGTCTTGTTCCAAAGGTGCTCTTTTGGAGGCCATTTCAGTACAGTGAACTCATTGTCATGTTCAAGAAACCAGCTTTTCAGTAGAAGCAACCATCAGAAGATGGGTACACTGTGGTTATAATCAGATGGACATGGTCAGCAACAACTATGCTAAGGGGTCCAAAGTAAATGGACTGATTCTTATATAGCGCTTTCCTACTCTCCCAGAGTACTCAAAGCACTTAATACAACATTCACTTTCTTCTATGATTATAAGTGCTCACTAACTAACATTCACACATACTCATACTCCGATGGAGTAGCAAGTTAGGGTTAATATCTTGCCCAAGGATATTTGGCATCCAGACTAGGTGGAGCTAGGGATCAAACCACCAACTTTCTGATCAGTAGATGACCTGCTCTACCTCCTGAGCTACAGCCACCCTTAAGTGTGCCAGAAAATACCCCCCACATTATACAAAGCAGGATGGATCCATGTTTATTTCATATCCATACAGAGCCTGACCATACCATCCAAATGTCACAGCAGAAATCAAGACTCTCCAGACCAGGCAATGTTTTTCCAAATGTGAGCCTGTGTAAGCTGTAGCCTCAGGTTCCTGTTCTTAGTTTACAGGAGTGGCACTCGGTGTGATCTTCTGCTGCTGTAGGTCCGTTTGCTTCAAAGTTCCACATGTTGTGTGTTCAGAGATGCTCTTCTGCTGTTGCCTTCCTATCAGCTCAATGCAGTCTGGCCATTCCCCTCTTACATCAACAAGGTAATTTCACTGGATATTTTCCCTTTTTTTATGCCAGGTTTGATCTTCAGCAGTTTGTCATGCCCATGTCTACATACATGCCTAAATGCAATCAGTTGCTGCCATGTGATTTGCTGATTTTTGTGTTCATGAGCAGTTTAACAGTGGCCGTGAATGTGAATGCATATTTATTAACGTGCTAGTCAGAAGACACCTGTCCAAGACTCAGTTGAGAAATGTTCAGGCTATATTGTATCTGCAAGCGGTTTAGACATGCTCATCCTCAGTTGCATGACAGTGATTGAGCACAGATCCTGTATCCTATCTGGTAGTTGTTGCCTCTTTTGTGGAGATGTTTGTAGCGTACAAAGCTCAGGAGCTGTGACACGGGCAATATTATATCTATGGTAGTGTCCTCTGTTTTGGTCTCTTCATTAACTCAAAGGTCAGCTCAGTCATGACAGGTAGCTTGCATTGATTTACTTCACTCTTGCAAGCTCTAGCCAATTACGATTCAGTCATAAGTAAATAATTTTATTGCAAGATGTGGAAAAGGGATGAAGAATCAAGGTTTCATGCGTTTACTTAATTACTCTTACTGACTGACCTACAATGCTTCAGCTGAGTGTTTGTGTGTTTATTATATGGCTATAAAGGTAATACCACTACTAGACTGTTCAACAGGACCCAATAATTAATATTGCAATGTTATCAGTGGTGAAAAAAAAGAGATTTATGTATATTATTGCTTAATGTAATCCTAAACTATGTACAGCAATTATCTTCATTATTAAATAATATATATGTGTGTTGGGCAGTGGTCAGGGATGGAGACCCTGGCTGTCCAATTCCCGGCTATTGAGTACGGCTGTTGGGACTTGGAAGGTCACCTCTCTGGTGGGGAAGGAGCCAGAGCTAGTGCACGAGGTTGAGTGATACCAGCTAGATATAGTCGGGCTCACCTCAATGCACAGCTTGGCCTCTGGAGCCAGTCTCCTGGAGAGGGGCAGGACTCTGTTCCACTGTTGGAGATGCCCTCTGTGAGAGGCAGCAGGCAGGGGTGGATATTCTTGTATCCCTTCAGCTTGCTGCCAGTATGTTTGGGTTTTTGCCAGTGAACGGGGGCTTTGTCCTGAGCCTTCAGGTCGGAGAATAGGCTCTCACTATCATTTGTGCTTACCTGCCGAGCAATAGTTCAGACTACTCAGCCTTCTTGGAGTCACTGGGTGACTGAATTAATAATACAAATCAGTGTGGAAACTTGTATATGGATATTTCTGCATATATCATCTCATTTTGCAGAGCAAATTTGTAAAATCGCTCTGAAGGGCTCAGATAAGAGACCGATATCAATTTCCACTTACACTTTCTGTGCTCATGCTATGCTTCCCCACACACCTACAGGACTGCAGCTTTTACTACACATTAACATGCAGCTAGAGTGGCCAGAGGTCATTACTCGCCACAGTAGCCTCGGTCATGATGGCCTATTACTAGCCAAACTCAGCATCATCCTCGGCTTGTGAAACCACAGAAATCACTTCACAATTATAAGGGTGTAAAGTTAACACCTTAAATAAAGAATCACACGAGTCTTTGTGTTGCCAGCTCCTTGTCTTGGGTCATTACAACATACTTTGTAAGAGTAGTTTTGAAAAGAGTAGAATTCATAACTGCACAGCTTCTGATGACTGTCATAGAAAAGTTATTCAAGGGCAATTTTGACTGAGCGATTCGTGATCTGAGGGTTGATTTTTATGAACTCTGCTGTCCTTCATGTTGTGTCAGAACATTTTAAATCATTTCCTTTTTGGCTTCTCTGTAAACCAGTGTGGAAAGAAATGTGATAACTTTTTGCCCTTTCTAAAACTCTGTTTCCTCATCTTGGTTTGAAAGTGCTAAATTGGTAATTGTCAGAGCTATTTAAAAAGCCACCACTCTGCACACTGGCATACCACCTGTGTAGCTACATTGTGTTGTAGTTCCTTCAAAGTTCAAGTCTTTTTACCCAGGATCTGGGTGGTGATATTTTTATCCCCTAATTATATTCTTCAGAATAACTATTTTACTCCATAGGTGTCAGTACAAGGAGTATTAATGAACCGTGACGGTGTGTCTTTCTCTGTAGCACATTTTTCTCCTGTACTCCCCCACATCATCTGACCAGCTGATTGACAGGCAGGCTTTCTTTTATTTCAGTGGGTGGCGAGTTACATAAGGGAGAGGACTGATGGAGGAATGATTGCCCTCTGTAATGTTTCTCCCAAACAGCCCTCCATACAGCCTTGGACATCTAAGAGCTGCCAGTAATCTGTTTTAGCTGCAGGCCAATACAGGACGTAGTAACACGAGATTGTTTTTAACTCCTTGGAATATGTCAAGGTCACAGTAGCATTCCAGTGACAAACTTGCTATTAAACTGAGTAATTTTTTGACTGGTTGCTTCATTTTCTCTTTCTTAAAGAAATCTACTTTTAATGCACCATATAAACAAGGAATTAACTCACTCTGATCTAAAATGATGTCCCCTCAGGTGTGTAGAAAATTAAAAATATCCCTTGGGTTGGCTGGAGTAAAGATTTTGTTGACTTGGACTGAAATCAGACTACTTTTGGACAACAACAGTGACAAATAATTGCAAATAAAAATAATAAAAGTATGCATACATATATTTTCCAATTAATTATGAACCGGATAGTAGAGACACAATAGGAAATCTGATAAAATAGGAGGACCTAGGTCAAAGATTACACGTGGGGCCCCATCAAGCATCTCCATGACCCCAAACTAAGCATGTGTCATGGTCCTGGGTCTTTTGACCCAGCGTTATGAGTTTTCTGATGTTTTTGTCATTTTGTATTATGGTTTAAGTCCACCTTGTTAATCTAAAGTTTATTCTACAGTACCTAGGTTGTTCTGTTTAGCTTTTGCTTATTAGATTCCCCCTTGTGTCTTTGTGTGGTGTGTTTGTGTTTGTGTGAGTTCTTGTGCCTTGTTTCCCCTCCTTGTGTCTTACTCCGCCATGTTTATCTATGTTTCCCCAGCCTGTCATGTCTGCTCTCTCTCTCCCTCTCCTCCACTCCTGCATCATGTTCCTCTGTTTCCTGTTTTATTGTGAAGGTCTCGTGTTTCCATGTTCGTTTTGTTCCGTTTTGTTTCCCCTGTCTCGTTATGGTTATTCATGTCAGCTGTGTTCCTCGTGTCTTCTCATTTCCTTGTTATCCTTCTGTGTATTTATGTCTGCGTCTCCCTCAGTCCCATGTCGTGATCTCCTTCATGGTTGTGTGTGTTTCCCTGTGTGTTTCCCAGTGTGTCCAGTTCTTTAGATTTCCCGGTTTAGTTTTGTACTGTTAATTTGTTCAGCAAATAAAGCTGTGTTTTTTGAGTTTACTTTTCGCCTCCGTGTATCAGTCTGCGTTTGGGTTCTCTCTTTCCTGCCTGCATACAGCTGTTCATGACAGCATGGGTGACTGGAATGCAGTATTTAAGCAAAGTATTTAACAAAAGGTCTTAAATTGAGACAGTGCAGAATTTGAAAAATAACAACCTTCTTTTCAAAAATAAAAAATCAAATACATCTATACATAAAATGTATAAACATTAACATTGAGGTTGCTTCTGGGGCTAAAAAAGTGAGGCCAATGTAAAAGTGCCTTGAACCTGTATTCTTCCTAATGACCAGCAGGGGGAGATCTCTGCAGTTCTCGCATTTCTCACCGTATTTATACCTTTTATTAAACACTTTTGAAGAGTTTATTGTCTCAGTCTTCAGTTTCAAGTCTTAATTAGTATAACAGGGTGTTAATTTTGCTAATGATGGTCCAATTTAGACTGAAGTAAATAATAAAACAGGGTTTAGAGTGTGGCGGTCTTTTGATTGAAAACTCATATGGTGGGGACTTGTCAGTGTCCCTCAGTTTTTCATTCAGATGCACCCCCCACTTGTAAAATGCCAGACTTGTGGCTTCTAAGTGGGTGACATCATGTTGGCATCCATCTTTTAATTACAGTATTCAGTCCAGACTGTAGTATGACCATGAGCTCTTGTGTGAGTTTAGCTATTGTGTTACTTATATTTCTTTTAATATTATTATTTCAGAGAGAAACAGTTTCAAGGTAAATAATTATTTGTATCATCTTGTAATTACCACCAGTGGCCAGAGTGGCCGCTGTTGTTAAGACTTAAGGCTCATTTTCAGCCATAAATTGGACAATTTAAAACATCTAATTTATTGATGACAGCTTAAGCACAAATTAAAATAACTGAACTATTTAAAAGTTGATTGTTTTTACAGTCCTGACTAAAAATTTCCTGGGGAATCCTGAGGGGAATCCAGTGCAGTTCCCTGCATCCATGCATACTTTATGACGTCACAGCAGAAAAATCCCAAAGTGTACAGCACTAAAAATGGACTGTAGTTGGAAACTCTTGGAATTATCCTTCAAGCATTTTTAGAAATCATTACAGCTGAAATTAGAAAAGTGGAACAATTCATCAGCACAGTCTGGGCGTTTCTTTGTTCACATTATAAATGGTAATAGTTTGATCAAGGGGCCTTGAAAAGAAAACAGAGTCATCCATCAGACGTTAATGTAACTGATAATTACCAGCAGGTCATATGTGTGCCATCTGGTTGGAACAGACCCTGAGCAAATAAGTTAACACCTAAGCTAGTGTCTTATACAAGAAGCCACATTTTTAAGTGTTTCTTATTGATACCAGAAGATTCAGGGCCATCATATGAGTTTCACTGATCCTCTGCTGTCTATGTGTATTCTCAGCTGGCTTTTAAGAGTGTAATCCTTGCTAACATAATTATCTCTCTCTTTCTTTCCATGCTGCTGGACCTGATCTCCCCGCCGTCCACTACAGGTAAGCTCTTTGTGTTTCACTGATGTCGGCCTTAGTGTGTTCTCCCGCTCTTCTTGCATTGTGATGTTTCAGCCTGATTACCAAGCATGAAAACAATTTACTGCAGCCTAACAAGTTGTGAAATTGGAATCTGTACATTTTCCAACTGTATTACAGCCAGTGGACATGCTGGCTTCATTTCATTGCTCTGAAGTTGGCAGCATAAAAAGCAAACACATTATTTTGTTGGTATTTTGTGTAACAGATTAGAGGAGGTAGAGAGACTCTTTTCCTCTTGTTGTTTTCTCAGTGTGTGTGTGTGTGTGACATCTCATTATTGAACTGTAGCTGATTATTCCTTTTTATTGTGTTTTGTTTTTTTAACTATTTAGAAAGTGAGACATCTCATTACTAGGTTGTTTCTGCTGCTTGTTCTCCATTGGTTTTTTTTAACCGTTATACTCAGGAGGTTTGTTATTTCAAATCCTCGCTTCAGTGAAGCACTGCCACTCGGGTTCCTGCTCTGAATCATTATTAAAGGAGCTGCAGTATTTCAAACCTTACTGTACTTTTTATATCTTTATTTCACATTTGTCACAGACTCTTTTATAACGTCACTGCTGTCACACATTTTTTTTTTAAAATCAAGTTTTAACTATAGCCTATAATTTTTCAGCTGAATAACGGAATACCTTTGTTGAATTTGTCTAATGTAACTGAACTTTAAGGAGCATTCGGTGCCTGCACTTATATTTAAAAAAAGAGAGTTGGAGCACCTCTACTCTCTAAATCACAGAGATTCTAAGCTGCCCTGCAATCAGGAGTGCATACTGTTAGAAAATGATGGTAGTTCACATTAGTTGGGAACAGCTGGATGTGCATTTTACTTCGGACTTACAAACCATTAAGTGCTGGGGGTGCTGTGCAGGTCAGCTTTAATGCAAACCTCTCTCTTTCTGCATTAGTAGTATGGTTTCTCCGGCTGCTGGTGCCTTTTGGTATTCTGGAGAAGACATCTTTTTCTTTTTTTCTTGGCACATACATACCACTGAGTGTTCTTCCAAAGTTTTTACCAAGAAAATATTGCTGACTGCACATGTATTGCTAGGCACAACATTTTTTCCCTTTAATCTACTGCTTTTCTGCCATTTCTTTAAAGTTTTTGCCTTTGAGAAAGCAGAATTTAAGCTGTAATGATGTAAGTCTCCTCATTTAAGCTTGTCAACACTTTAGCAGCATTTGTTTAGAAGGTTTGTTAATGGCTTCATGAAATGAATTTAACCCTTTAAAAATGGACTTTCTTATTCCCCGGTACCTTCGACTAATAAATAAGCCTTGTGTGACTCTCCTGTCCCACGGATAAACTCCATGATCCTGGATTGCTGCTGGAGATTGTTTTCCTTGTTCTACTCTGCAGCTCTGGTGAGCTCAATGTAATGCAGCATGATCCAGCTCTCCACCTGTTGCAGGTGTCAGGTGGCCCTCGAGCTTACAGCAGATGTCCAGAGCAGAACAAAGACTACTTTTTAGAAATTTTTTACTGAAGTTGCAGTTCAACAAATTAGAGCAGGAATGTGTTAGAACAGGACGAGATCCTCTCTGGTGAAGCAGCTTAATGATGTAGACGCTCATCAATGCTAAGTACTGTTGAGCTTGTATTAAAGTGGACATAAAACACTATATGTATACTGGCTAATTTACACCATGGAGCCCTGCTCTCAAAAACTGACATAGGTTGAACACTTTCTGTGAAGCTGATGCTAAGAAATTTAACAAAAAAAACCAAAAAAAAACCTCTTTGTGTATGGCTCAAATAATTTGAGCCTTTCTGGCATGTGAAGATGTTTATGTACAGTCTATAATCTAGATATAGAGAGAGGGTGATGTTAAGGTGCTGTGTTTGGCTGTCTAAGTTTGACTATGCAGAGTTGAGGACTCTGCGTTTGCTATCTACACAGATGTGCTTACATGTATTCGTGCAAAAAAACCTACAACACTTAATGGGACAGTGATGATACTATGCAGAGAAACTCAGACATTCAGTGGACAGTGACTGTAGTTTTCTCTACAGCGAGCCCAGCAACAGCACAAAGGCGAACAAAAGTAGCGAACAAATCCAGATTTTTGACACTGCCCCCTGCTGACAGCATACAGCTGCAATCCATAGATCTCAGTCAGCACACAACCATGCCAGCCCACCCATTGGAGTTGTTAATGGGACTCTCAAATTTGTCGCAACAGATTTTGTGAAATGTTTTTTACTGAATACATTTTAATTTTACCCTCCCAGCCCCCATTTTAAAAAAAAATAAATCAAACCTTTTGATTGCTATCTGTTTAATTAAGACACATTTTAACAGTAGCTAGCTGATTAAAGTTACTGTTCTTTTAATTACTTATTTCCTTAGACAGTGAGGAAAACACTCACAGGTTATGTAAAAAGAAAAGAACATACTAATAAATAAACTTCCAGTTAATTTTAAATTTTGTCGGATTTCTGACACTTCGGTTTGTCATCATCCTAAAGTCCTTGAATTTGTAAAAAACATTTTAAGCAAAAAACAGATGTTTGACTTAAACCCTGTCTTAAATCCTCCACCAAGAGATTACATTTTTTTCTAGTGATGCGTATTTCCTCACCTTCCACCCTGACCTCATTAGACAGCTTTACCCCACTTCTTTTTGGATGACCTCTTCTATGTAGCCATTAAATGCATTTTTGAGATCACTTGCACAGATTTAACATTTTAAAATGAGTGCTTTTTAAATAAGGATAACTAAACTAAAATCCAACATCCTCTCCTTTCTCATATCTCTTTTAATTCTCATAATTGTTGCCAAAAAATCAGTTTTTAAGGAATCTGCATAGTCAGTAATCAAAGACTTGTAAAGAGATTTGCTCAGCTAAATCCTATGCAACACAATATGTTGATTATGATGTTGTAGCATATGTTTCAAACATTCATTTTCCAGCTTTGTCAGTTACATGTCCCCAGTTAAAACTCCCTTTAGCTGTTTTGGATGTGTTTCATGTATTTGCTTTAATGCGGCTTCCAGGAGGGATTTTCTAGCTTTGATCCTGCAGCAACGCTGTGCTCTGGCCACTATTTGAAATTATTGCCCAGCGAGCTCTAAATGCAGTTAAAAATTGGCTTTGGCAAGAGAATAAAATGGGGTCACCAACTAGTTGTGTGGTAATTTATTTCTGGAAAAGCTACCAGGCTGAAATCATTGTTTTCTATGCTCTGACCAGCTGAGGTTATGTTGCAGCAATAATATAAAGCCTGTATGACCTGCTAAAAAGGCTGTGGTGTGGGAATGCAAAGAAATAAAAAAAAAAAAAAAACAGAGAGAGGGGAAAAAAGATACAAGTCTAAAAGTTTGAAGGCAGTGATGTAATTCTGCAATAAAAAAAAACGTTTCAGCTGAAACATACCAAGGATTTTGCTGTTGCTCTTAGAGGAGGTTTAATGGACGGTAAAAAAAAATGTGTTTGGATGGTAAATTTTGCAGCTTACCTGCTACTAGCAGATGGGTCTGAAAGTAAATCCTGGCTCCCGGCTCCAGCTGACAGGCTTCATGCCTTGCAACAGGCGAGCGAGTGTCAGACGGCTGAAATTAGCACGATGAACGCAGCAGGCCAATTCATCACAGGAAGAGGTTTTCCATCAGAGCGTTATTACCGCTCTGCCAGTGTTTGCTCCTCAAATAGATGAAAAGGAAGAGTCTCATAACCTTGAACTTTCCTGTAATGTTTGTTTTTCTCCTCACTGGGTAATTTTTAGTCACGTTCATATCCGTTTCCATTTGTGGCCATTTGATTCGTACCTAAAATTTGCCTAAAATTGCAGTTGGTTGTTTGGATGTTTGGGCAGGTGTAGGCCTGGGCAATCTTCTCCACAGTCCAGCTGTTTGGGATACGCAGCAGCAGACAACATTTGACTGCCTCCCCTGTACCTTTAATGATGAGTTTTGACACCTCTTTATAACAATAAAGACCTGGTTAGATGTTTATTAGAATGGTTTCTATGTTTTTCCAAGGGTACAGTAGCTGGATAGCCAGAGACCAACCTCACTAATTTATGATGCACAACTAATCATTTTGATCTATAAGGAGGCCTGAAACATGATGGAAACTGCTCAGGTCAGGGTTAGTCCTAGTAGGGGTCCAAGAGGTGAAGAGCTAAAGCGTGCAGAGATGCAGGATGAACTTTTGGATTTACCCAAATTGACAATTTTTCATTTCTGCTAACGTTTAGATTTTGAAATTATTAAAGTATCAATTTGCTGTCGAGATTTAATTGATTCTGGTAGCTTGACTTGAGTAATGTCTTTCAAAAGTTACTAAAGTCAAAAACTCGCTGTTACACACATGTGAACAGCCCCACACACTGCATGACTCACCATTATTTAATCTATTTTGTTTCTACAGTAGGGATGGCTGAAATTATCAACCAGCTGAGACGGCAGCAAATTCATTCAGCAACACCTGGTGTGTCTGCGCAGACATTAGCTGCCCAAACCACTTGACTCGGGTTGCCGGTTATAGGGTGCAATAAGCAGAAACTGTTAGTGTGTGGACGGTTTCATAGACAGTCAGGCATGTTTGGGTAACATTAGACAAACACGCAAAACTTCATGTATTCTAACTTTTCAACATAAAGTTTGAGGGCTTTCAAATTCTGGGAGTGTTCAACTGCGCCAAATCACAGCAACAGTCCCCTTAAGCTGTTTTATATTGTAAGTTAAAGACCCCACAGTAATACAGAGAAAACCCCAACAATCAAACAACCCTCTGTGAGCGACCACTTGGCAACAGTGGGAAGGAAAAACTCCCTTGTGACAGGAAGAATCCTCCAGCAGAACCAGGCTCAGGGAGGGGCAGCTCTCTGCCAGGACCGGTTGGGGATGAGAGGAGGAAGACAGAACAACAGACATGCTGTTGAAGAGAGCCAGAGTTTAATAATAATGGATGATTAATGAAGTGCTGGGAGTGAAAAGATGTGAATGAAGAAGAAACACTCAAAACCGACCACAGCCCAGGCCTGTTGCAGCGTTCTACTTGAATAAATGATCCTTTAAGAGTTGGGCCATTCAAATTCACTGTCTCCCATTTCATCTGTTTCAGGGACGTCTGGACTCGTTGATTTAAACGTGTTGGCCTCATTATCAGCGACAGAAATTCTAGTCTGTTAAACTAATTATTTATCAAAGGTGATTATCCTAACCTTACCCTAATCTTAGATTTTGGAGAAAGATAAAACTGGAATTTTTGGCAAAAAAATGTCAGTGTTTTTGATGTGATTATTTTGCCAACACTTATTGTTAGGGTTTATGGTTTTCATGATTACTAATGATGACTTAGACCCGTCAGGGTTAATATACAACATCAGGTAGCTGTTGGGTCTAAGATGTTATACAGGGGCCCACAGATGGCAGATCTCTGTGATGTGAAAGGAGGGAGAAAAATAAGACAAACCAGAGCAGTTCTGCAGTATTCTGATGTAGAAAACCGGTGTCTAACAGCTCAATCAGAGGAATGCTGAAGTGCGCAAATCTTTTGTGTTTTGCATGCCTCACATTTCAGTGGTATTTAAACAATGTTTTGTTTATTGAAGAACATCGGCTAAGGTTATTTTAATCCATTATTTGTGCTCAGTTTTGACTGGTTTCTGATTACTTTCTGGCTTTTTCACAACTTTTTTCTCTCCTGTTTAAATACTTCAAAATTAGGGGCCAAGAATGTTCTTAATAAAAGCAGATATCTTATCAGGAGGCTTGAAAAATGCTGGTGGGAGAACTTATCAGCTGAGGCCCATTGAATGGCCATAATCAGTCCATATCTCCTTAAGGCACACTCCTTTTGCCTTCTTGTCAGCTCAGTAGGTAGTTATCATCCATTCTTCTGCAGAGTATGTAGGGGATCACAAGTGGTCATGTGAGGAAATGAATGTACAGTCTATAGTAAAGTAGTCTACAAATTGTGATGTTTTCTTAAATCAAACCAAGTTGGTTGTTTTTCCCTTTAAAACAAGCGAATACTTTAGTTTTGGTGAAATAAAAGTCCTTGGTCCTGTTAGTGACCCAGCTAATGAGTGAGGTAATTGAGAACTACTGACAGGCAAAAGAGGCTATCTTAAAGCAATATGTGCAGCAGGGATTACCTCAATTCAGTGGGCTGAAAGAATAGCTGCAAATGATGAGGACAGGGTCATGCGAAGAGGTTAAGATTTGACGTCTGTAACCAATAAAATGTGTGCAGTTCTTGTGAATGGAATAAAGCTACTGTACAGTAAATATCATTAGAGTTCCACCCACATACTTTCTGACTGAGGATAGAAAGCTTTTTTTTTTTGAATTAGTAAAGTTTAGTCAGTCCCTCTGGTGAATTCTCCCATTGCTCTCTTGCTGTACTCATGCATATGTAAACACTGTTCATACACAGTGTAGTGCATTTCTGTAGAGTTGTACTAGACACCGGCTTGGAGTGCAGTTAGAAATGTAGAGGCAGAAAAGGTTTGCCGTCTATACACTGACGTATACAGCCGGCGTAGGAGGTGATAAATCAAACTTTTATTTGCTGGAGTGATGTTATAGCAAGTTGTGCCACCATAAATAAACCAACAAGTGCACACTGATCACCCTCCGCCCACCAACAGTGATTTCCTGTGATGGACTGAAGAGGTTTAAAGAATTTATTTGTCTTTTGGCAAAAGGCACAAAAGACAAATCAGCTACACTATCTCGAGAGGTCTGGACCAAGCAGTAAAAATGGGCAAACTTATAGTCTCCTTATCGCCTGTCTTCATTCAACAGTGGGTAGCCTATTGAATAACATGGAAATGGCTTGTAATAATTAAAATAAAAGCCAATAATTAACATTTTTAGAGCCATGTTGGCATGTAAGCTGTTCCCCCTCATCAAAAAGATGGCGGGGAAAGATGACATTTCAGGTAATGTATTTTATGAACCCAGTGGGGTGTAATGTCTCGGACTGTGGACGGGCTTGTGCCAGAAAGTGCAAAAACTGTTTCAGCAGTGTTATCATTTTTGTAATCATGTTTTTTGTTCTTGATTGTTGTGCAGGGGCAATCTCCTTCTCTCATTTCTCACTTTGTCCACACTCTTTGTCCTTTCCTCACCTCATCTACTTACATCTTCGTCTCTCCCAGGGATGCATGGAGAGGAGGCGTCTCATTTAACAAAATGAGACATTTTTGCCCCTGAGCTTTCATTTTAAAGCCTCCATTATTTTCTTTATAGCCGGCTGCTGTATTTTATGATCTGAGCTGACATACAAGCATAACAGCATTCAGGACAACTTTAATATTTAAGGCTGCTTTTAAATAAACTCAGAACATAGCGCAATAATAAAAATAAGATAAAATGTTAAAGGGCAGAAAGTGTGATCACGCAGTCCATCATCTTAAAGTTCTATATTCCAGCTGTTGGTGTCATTTCTCAGTCTTAGAGCTAAAATCAAAAGCAACTAGACTTTTAGGTTCTTGAAGACATTTCACCTCTTATCCAGAAGGTTGCAGTTCAGACTCTGGGGAGTCCCAGGTATTTAACCTCTAGTGGGGTTGTCACCTTGAAGGTGGTCCTGAAACACAGGGACAGCTGAAATGTTCTCATCCGGTGTATCAGGACCACTTCCAAGGTTCTTCTTTCAACTGCTCCCATCTCACCCTATCCTTTTCTGTCACACCAACCCCTCTGCATGTCCTCCCTCACTACATCCATGAGCCTCCTCTGCGGTCTTCCTCTTTTCATCCTCTTTCCTCCATCTTTAGCACCCTTTGACCATCATATCGAAACCACGCACCATAGCAGGCCTCACTACCATCTTGTACACCTTCCCCTTCACTCTTGCTGCAATGTGACAACCAAAACAGAGGTTAAGTACCCATGACCTCCCAAAAGAAGTCCAGTTGTCCTCAAATTAAGCACTTTAAACTGTTTTCCCACTGTGATGCATGTGTTGTGCGCTTCTTTCATGCAGCCGAGGTAAAAGCCTTTCCCTGAACCTTACAGCTCCTCTGGCATGCCTCACTTCTCCTCACTCCTCTATCCTCCAGATGTATTTTGGGAATTTGAGACAGCCTTCAACATGGTATGCTGAGATTGATTTTCAGGCAAGAAGACAGGGCCCAGTGTGTGAGTGTGTGTGTGTGTGTGTGTGTTTTCTCTTTTTAATGGCTGAGTGCAGTGTGAAGCACTAGCAACAGGCCTCCATAACTGAATCTGCTGTGTCAATTAGAGACCCCTGGCCATGTATAATAGTAAATGAAGCTTTGCTCCTATAGCTATGTGGTTTTTACCATATCTAACCTAACAGTGGTATTACATATAAGCCATTTTCCCATTAACTTCTACACATCTACATGTCTTCTTGTCACCACAGGAGTCGCCCTCTGCTGGCCATTAAAAATAATGCCGGTTTTAAAGTCCTGCATTGGCTTCACTTTTCTGTGGTGGATAAAACACTCTAAAGACATTTCTTGTGGCAGCTGTGAGAGATAAAGACACTCCAGTACAGTAGCACATAGATTTTTGTTGGTATCCCATTGAGGTGCTGTTATTATTAGTGGCCCTGGTCGTCAAGGCAAATTGTTGAAATTATCCTGCTTCAGTGAACAGTGAAAGTGATTTATCATTCAATCCTAGAAGAACAGAAATAGAGTTATCATTTTGAAATCATCATTTCTGAAACGTGGTTAGCATTTCCCCCGAAGTGGGGCGGGATTAGAGGATTGAGTTTAGCTCGGCTCACTCCCTCTTCCCACCAGTGCTCATTATTCTCATTTATTCTGAATTCTTACAGCCTAATCACATTCGAAAAAGCAGCTTGGTCTTGATTTCATTGGTACAGCAGGGGAGCCTTTCACCTTCTTTTCCTTCCCTTTGCCTCCTGCTTTAGGTCGTTATCGCCTCTGCCTGTGACCATGTGGTAAAATCCAGTTGGTATTCATACAGTGGTTGCCCTCTGACTTACATATTTGTCATTTAAAGGGATATAATTAGCTAATGGAGTGTGTCTGACTCAGGTCAGTTCGTCTGAGGCACAGTTCTAGTCAAAAGATTCAACCGGTCCCTCAATTTCATTTAGCTTGAATATGATTTAACTCGATGGATGCTGGCTGCTGTTGCTTTTGCTTCTAAAGTGCTCTTTGAATAAACGAATGCCGGAGCACACCGAGGAATAAGGCCTATGAATGATACAATAAACAAAAATTTAATGTTTGTTCAGCCTAAATACATTTGAGTCATCTGATTTTTAATTTTATTTTTGTGTTTTTCATTTAATATTTAAGCACCAAAAACCCCCCTGAACATCATGAACACCCAGTGTGCTGCTTTGATCACTAACTGCTGCAGATTGGGGTTCATTCTCTTTGTCATTTCCCACCTTTCGACCCAAATTTCAACACAAGAGAAGCCTGTGTTTTCTTGCAGTGCAGCTCTACAGACCAGAAAGCTCTGCACTAGTAAACAGAGTTGCGTAACATGTCAGGGTGCAAAAGATGGAGCCAAAATTCTGCAGAGCATTTTAGAAGCATCTCCAAAGCTTTGCTGGGTAAATAATTCAGAGCTGCTGCTAAGAAGATGCCTAAGCTGCTGCTTAGGGGTTGGCTGTCATGTTTTTTTGTGAAGGACAAGGGCACACTGGCTATGGGGGGGGGGGGTTCATGGACAGATCCCACGTGTCGGGGTTACACAGGCTTTTCAGCTGTAGAGCAAGCAGATTTAATCAGTTAGATGCTGTTGGACAGCTGCCTCTCGAGGATCAGTGGTCAAAGTCACAAAGGAAAGATGCCAGAAGTACAAGTTTGATTTATTTACTTTTTTTTTTTTACTTGTAAGGTACAGAGTGTTATTTGGCTGTTGAAGGTTTCTAAAACATTTTCTAGTGATGTTTATCTTTCAGGTGTTTGCTTCTTACTGGCTGTATTATGTATTCAGGTGGGCTTGTGAGTGAGTGAAGTACAAATTTCAGTCCAGGGTTTAAAGCTGGCATATCTAAAATTCAGATCATACTTTATTTGGTTGGAGGGAATGTTTAATATTACTGGTCCACTGGATTTTCATCCCACAGTGTCAAATACTGCATACTGCTGTCTCGTCAGATACTGCCGGAGTCATAAAGATACGCAAAAAGGTGTCCTTTGGTGTTTTTATCATGCTGCACCATCTGCAGAAAAGATTTTAATGAGCCACGAAAGTCCACATCTGGGGTTTGGAGAGGTGGTATTAGTGTAAGTCATGAATATCTCCATCAGGAGGCTCTTCTTCCCCTCATTTGCTTAGTTTTAAGCTTAATTTATAGTTAATAATACATTTTATTTATAGGCGCCTTTTAGACCCTCAAGGTCACCTTACAGTAATACAATAAAAGTAGCAATGATACAATATAGTAAAATATAGAAAAATTAAATTTAACATAGTGTAAATGAAAAAACAAACAAACAAAAAAACAAGCAAGCATGAAAAGTATAAACACAAGTTAAAAAGCTAAGCAAGGTATAAAAGACTAAGATGGAACCATGGTGAAGGGTATGCAATTTTGAATAGATGAGTTTTAAGACGGGCAGCATGGTGGCACGGTGGTTAGCACTGTTGTCTCACAGCAAGAAGGTCCAATTCCACCATCAGGCCGGGGCCTTTCTGTGTGGAGTTTGCGTGGGTTCACTCCGGGTACTCCGGCTTCCTCCCACAATCCAAAGACATGCAGTTTGTGGGGATAGGTTAATTGGATACTCTAAATTGCCCG
>VVHJ01055168.1:0-10456 GCA_015107715.1 Tylochromis polylepis
TACTCAGGAGGTAATCAAGGGGAGTGGAAACACATGAGGGAACAGCTGACATGAATAAACATAATGATGGCACAGGGGAGTGTAAAACTAAACACATTGAACATAGGAACACAGGACTCTACAAAATAAAACAGGAAACATGAGACGCAGACCTGACAACATGAACTTGACAACATGAGACACGCAGACATGAGGCACATGAAGGGAGAGGGAGACTAAACACAGGGGTGTGAGACACAAGGGGAAACTACAAGATAAAACTATAACAACGTAACCAAGGCACAAATGGAAATGAACTAGAAAACCTAATAACTAAACATATGCCATAAACATTAATATACAGAAACTCAAAACGCTGGGTCAAAAGACCCAGGATCGTGACAGGATGTCTCTGTACATTGCTGCATTCATCTTTCCTTTAGCTCCGGCTAGTCTCCCAGGTCCTGCTGCCAAAAAACATCCCCACAGCAGGATGCTGTCACCACCATGCTTCACTGTAGGGATGGTATTGGCCAAGTGATGTGCTGTGCCTGGTTTGCTACAGACATGATGCTTGGCATTCAGGCCAAAGAGTTCAGTGTTTGTTTCATCAGACCAAAGAATTTTGTTTCTCATGGCCTGAAAGTCCTTCATTTGCTTTTTGGGAAACTGCAGGTGAGCTGTCATGTGTCTTTTACTGAGGAGTCACTTCTGTCTGGACACTCTACCATACAGGCTGATTGCTAGATTGCTGCAGAAACGGTTGTCTTTCTGGAAGGTTTTCCTCCCTCCACAAAGTAAAACTGGAGCTCAGAGTGACCACTGGGTTCTTGGTCACCCACCTGATTAAGGCCCCTCTACCCCAGTTGTTCAGATTGTAGCCTTCTCCAGATCTGCGCTTCAATGCATGTCCTATCCTGGACATCTACAGACAATTCCTTAGACTTCATGGCTTGGTTTGTGCTCTGCTCATGGATTGTTAACATTAGGACCTTATATAGACAGGTGTGTGCCTTTGAAAATCATGTCCAATCAACTGAATTTAACACAGGTGGATTCTAGTCAAGTTGGAGAAACATCTGACAGATGACCAGTGGAAAAAGGATGCACCTGAGTTCAATTTTGAGTGTCATGTCAAAGGCTGTGAATACTTATGTCCATGTTGTTTTCTTTTCTTTTTTTCATTTTTAATGAATTTACAAGAATTTCAAGCAAACATTTTCTCTCTGTTCTTATCGTGGGTATCGTGTGTAGAATTTTGAGGTGAAAAATGAATCGAATCCATTTTGGAATAAAGCTCTAACATGACAAAATGTGGAATAAGAGAAGCTCTATGATTCCTTTCTATACGCACTGTATGACATTGATGAAGTTGCGTTTGTTGAATGAATGAATGGAAATTAGTGTGTCTGCCTTACATCTTGTCAGCTGTCCATCATGATCAGTGTTCAGCTAACATAATCAGGGTGAAGAATGAAGGTTTTTTTCTTTCTTTTATTACACATCAGCCACAACATTAAAACAAATGACAGGTCAATTAAATATTGATTGTCTTGTTGAAATTAAATTTGAGTTGTGGTTTTGGAGACCATTCTCACTCCCAACGCATAACATACTGAGGTTTTGTCATGTCCCGAGGCGTCTCATAGTAACGTGAAAGGTAACCTTCTGCGTCCCTATGATACGCTCCGGACTGTGGATGGAATCCAACAGAATGACGCTCCCGGCGGTAACACATGATCCAGCCGTGTATTCCGGCCCTAACCCTAACTTTACCCCTAACTTTAACCATAACTTTAATCCTAATCTTAACCACAACCTTAATCGTATCAGATAGTGTTGTCCAAAGCAATTCATGATGAGAAAGTAAAATAAATGTACATGTGTAGATTGATTCCAAACAGTTCTCATGTTTTCAAATGCATAACATAGAGACGTGTTGGGTGGCTGAAAGCGTAACATACCGACGATTTGTCACAAGCGTCGGTATGTCACGTTTTGGGATGAGAATGTGTTGAGTGTCTGTTTGGCTCTTATACATGCGACACATATAAACATTGTTGCACACCCCCGTTGCAACAGTATTACCCCCTGGCAGCCTAAAAAACTGCTCAGCAATGGCCCAAAAACACAATGAACACAATAAAATCCACGTCATCTATAATGACACGACCCACTTACATTTTCTACTTTTGCCAGCTTTTCACTAACATCCCATGCATTTCCTGCTTACTGCTGCTGCTGCTTTTGTGTTTTAGACTGCGTGTCATTCCTTTACAGTAGTTTATTGTCACATTATTCTTGTTGCTGCGGTGTGTCAGGAGTGGGTGGATTGAAATGTTTTTGTGTACGTGTACTGTTCACCTCATTTTTGAGATTTCGTTTTAGCCCTCACCCCATCATTTCCTCAAGAGACTTTGCCTTTTGCTGGGCAGCCATTGTAAAGAAAAGAATTTGTTCCTAATTGGCTTTCTCTGGGTGTTCCCGTTTCCTCCCTCAGTCCAAAGACATGCATGTTAATTGGTGATTCTAAATTTGCTGCAGGTGAGTGGATGTCTCTCTGTGTCAGCCCTGCAGACTGGTGAGCAGCCCAGTGGCAGCTGGGTCAGGCTGGCTACACAAGGGAGGCCGTAGGCAGGAGGTTTCAATGTTGTGGCTGATAGGTGTATTTATCATGCCTCAAAATGCATTATTGCAGTTGCTGTATGATGATTTACACTCTGTGTATTCAAAACTTGTTCAGCATTTTTGATTTCTGCCTTTTGTGTGACTTTTTCTATTGACACTTTATAACTGAGGAGAAGTAAATTGCCTCTTCTTGGAGTGAATAAATTTGTCACTTTCTCATTTGTTTTTATCGATTTCTCTCAACTTTGTCCTTTAATCATACAGACAGGCATCTAGGCAGCTTGAGTCTTCGGTAAAATAACAATAATAATAACTTATTAGACGATGTTAAATTACTGAGGAAAAAGGGCAATAAGCAACAACTTAGAAAAAGGAGGAATTTATTTTAGCAACTTAGATCATGTCATGATAGCATCGGTATATACACTGATCAGGCATAATATCATGACTACTGAGAGGTGAAGTGAATAACACTCATCATCATGGCACCTGTTAGCATGTGGGCTATTTTAGGGAGAAAGTGAAAAGTTTGTCCTTAAAGGTAATGTGTTACAAGCAGGAAACGTGGGCAAGCGTAAGGATTAGAGCGGGTTTGACAAGGGCCAACTAGACGACTGTGTCAGAGCAGCTTCATAACTGCACTTCTTTAGGGGTGTTCCAAGTCTACACTGGTCAGTATCTACCAACAGTGGTCAAATGAAGGAACAGTGATGAACCAGCCACAGGGTCATGGGTGTCCAAGGCTCACTGATGCACGTGGTGAGCAAAGGCTCGCTCATGGGATCCAATCCAACAGATTAGCTACTGTAGCTCATATTGCTGGAAGTTCTCATGCTGGCTCTTATAGAAAGGTGTCAGAATACATAGTGCATCACAGTTTGTTATGTATGGGGCTGCATAGCCACAGACCAGTCTAAGTACCCTTGTTGATTCCTATCCACTGCCAAAAGCACCAACAATGGGGATGTGAGCGTCAGAAATGGATCACGGAGCAGTGGAAGAAGGTGGCCTGGTCTGATGAATCACAGATGTGTGTGTGTTACTTACTTGGGTAACACCTGGCACCAGGATGCACTCTTTGGAAAAAGCAAGCCAGTCAAGGCAGTGTGAGGCTTTGGACGATGGGCCCTGCCATCTATTTTGAGATGTACCACCTACCTCTGCATTGTAGAAGACTATGTACACACTGTAATTGAAACGGTGTCCCCTGTTCCCTGTGGTCTCGTTCAGCATATACAGCGGTGTGAAAAAGTGTTTGCCCCCTTTCCTGATTTCCTATGTTTTTATGTTTGTCACACTTAAATGTTTCAGATCATCAATCAAATATAAATATTAGACAAAGATAGCACAAGTAAATACAAAATACAGTTTCTAAATGAAGGGGTTTATGATTAAGGGGGAAAAAATCCAAACCTACATGGCCCTGTGTGAAATCAGGAAGGGGGCAAACACTATTTCACATCACTACATGTATAATGTGCCCTGCCACGAAGCAAAAATGGTTCAGGAATGGTTTGAGAGGCACAATAATAAGTTTGAAGTGTTAACTTGGTCCCCAAATTCCCCAGATCTCAATCCAGTTTAGCATCTGTGGGATGTGCTGGACAAACAAGTCAAGTCCATTGAGGCCACACCTCCCAATTTACAGGACTTAAAGGATGTGTTGCTACCATCTTGGTGCAAGATACCACAGCACAGCTTCAGGCCTCTATTGGAGTCCACGCCTCAATGGGTCAGGGCTGTTTTGGCAGCAAAAGGAGGACCAACACAATATTAGGGATGTGGTCATAATGTTATGCCTGATCGGTGTAAGCAGTACATGTTGATATTCTACACACAAATGTACAGATTTTATTAATATTTAACACTTAATTAATATTTCCATATTGTTCTGTGAAAGAAAACGTTTGAACGTGTTTACTGTTAAAGTGTTAAATGTGTTTGATGTCTGTTAAAGATGTGTAAAAGCACAGCACAATAACAGTCTCTTCAACTAAAGAGCCAGAAGCCATCAAGAAGACAGTTAGCTAAATATTTCATAATGAATGGCTTATCATATGAAGCAGACAAGAACATTTAATGCTTAAAAAAATGACTCTGTAAAGATGGGTTACCCACGCAGCCTCCTCCTCGCCCACCTCATGAGGCTGAAAGTGAGCGAATGTAAGATGACAGCAACAATTGCAGGCAATAATTAAATCAAGATGCAACCTCAGTTTTCACCGCATTTGGCTTAATATGCCAGAGGAGACATTGTTTACTCTTAAAATCCACAAAACTGTCACTTTTCTATGGGAGGGGGGCGAGTGTTGCTGAATTCCCAGACCTGCCTCTCTTTCAAGCTTGAGGATCTTGACCGAAGCATTTACCGATGAGCAATTACAGCAAAATGAGTCACGATGATGAGCTGAATGTAAAATCCGGAGACCTCCATTTGCCAATCAATATTATTCATCAGCAGAGACATTCAGCCTGAACGCTGGAAGTTTAAGTACACGTTAAGTGCATCTCTTGTCTTTACAAGGATAATGTTTTCTTGTCACCAGAGGGGTATCTGAGACTAGAAGGTGGAGTGAAATCATAGACCTTATAATATCACTGTTTTAAGGGAGACATGCATTGATTTACATTTGAGGGAATGTGCAAATTAAATGTTCATGAATTCAGACTTTAATAGACTCTTCTTTGTTGCAGTCGCTGTTATGCACATCCTCTGCGTGAGACTGGGTTCAAAAAACAAAAGCGCAGCACATTCCTAATAGGCAAAAAGAGTTTTCTGGGTTACATTGTGCCCTCTGTGTTTTCAGCAAAGTGAAACAGGGACTTCTATTGTGCTTTATTAACTGGAAATTCCTGCATTATGCTCTTTCATTAAAAATGTTGTGACCAAAGATTTGAAAGGGGGATTGAGAGGATAATTAGCATTCAAAAGACGGCATGCACTTTGTTGCTGCCACAAAAGATTGCTATAGAACTCATCATCGCATCTGTAGCTTTTAAATCAAATCTACTGATAAGTGACATTAAAATTAGGAATTATGTCTTACCTAAGAGACATCTATAGGCACTTGGGCAAACTATGCTCTATACAGCTGCTTGCACAGACTGCAGGGATGTTACGCAACCTTCATGAGTGTAATCCACGTTTTCATGAGTACCATGGTGACTCACACGGGCCAATTCAAAGCAGAGATCTCTGTGCTTCATGCCTTAGCATTTTCTAGGAGATTAGTACACCTGCACTTTGTATTAGGAAGCTGAATGGTGCTGCCTTTGTTTAAATTCCCTGCTGAAATCACCATATTAGGTTCCATATTAATCCCTGCAGCAAACACCAAGTGGCACGCAAAGGCTGTCCTCAGAGGGTGTCGAGAAAACAGATCGTGGATGACATTAGAAGTATCTCGACTGCTGCGGGTTTGAGAAACTCCGAGAGAGTGAAAGATTCATTTTTTTTTCGCACGAGATTTAAACATGTACGTTTAACTTCCTGAAGTTATTGTACCACATTTGTGGCTCCTGTGCTGCGAAGTTGAGTCCAGGAAGCAACTCTGATGTGCTTTCCGCTGAGTAGATGGAAAGAGAGCTGCCCGCCTTAGGAGGATTTGCTGCAATGCTGCTGAAATTAGCATCAGTGTTAATTAATTTATGCACACACGACTGAAGAAAACTTATACGCAGCCCTAAGTATCATTTGAGGCACGAGTAAAGGTGGTGAGCCTCTCTATTGTGGAAAAGCTTCTGAATAAAACACCATTTTCTGGACAAAAAGTAAACTGGAGCTGAGTGAGTGCATTTGGACATAGTAAATGCACAGTGTTCACAGAAATCTGCGACATAAGAGCTGCAATATTGTAAGAAATATTCCGGAGCAAAAATGTGTCAAGTAAAGGTTAGACTCCTCCTTATGGAGTGAGAGACTTCTTGCATATTTATCCAATTGCTGTTCGGCAGCACTCTCAAACAGCACTGGGAAATTTCAGAGGGTGTTGTACTCTGAATATTAAAAGAGAGAAAAGAAGGCACATTTGTATGAAACATGGCCGACCCGTTTCATTCACTGCAGACACATAATTGGATGGATGAGTATGCCGTGCTGGTTTTAAGGTAGTCCATGTCATCTGCTATTACACTAACACTGTTAAGCTAAGAGCCTCACCTCATTCCCTTTGGCTGGATCTAAAACGCTAGAGGTGATTCCCTGTCGTTCTCTCGTGGTCAATTAGAAAATCCATAAGGATTCGTCTTCATCTCAGGATGACTCCGTGGTTCCTCTTACCTTGCAATTCCTGGGATAGGAATTTTATCATCTGACTGTTCTGCATATTTATAGAGCTTCTGAAATAAAAGTAGCATAAAATTAATAGACAGCGCTGTCTGGAAATATGGACCGTGCAGCAGAGGTGATGACTGGGACACCTCTCTCTGTTTTTCATCTAAATCCCTCTGTCCTCTCTCTCTCTGCCTCTCTGCCACGTGTCTTTTAATGCATTCATACATAAACTCAATCACAGTATGTCCATTTCAAAGGAGCCGCCCAAATAAAACCCATAAAAATGTAACAAATGGAATCTGCAATGTAGGCACACAGCACATTTCTCCAGAGACTTGCACTGCCTCTAAACAGCACAACTCTGAAGATCCCAAAAACACACAGCAGCTCCATTTCTGCTGGCAGCCCTCCAGCCAGGGAAGGTAGGAACTTTTACAGTGGATAATGATACAGACTTGGTTGAGAGCTTATCTCAGAGAGCGACTCCCGGCAGCCACACTGACCCTCTCTACTAATTAGAAGTTGGCCTTAAAGAACGGACCTTGTTAAATTTGATTTAAACTCGATCTCCAGGGGAAGATGGGGAAACGATGCCGTGGAGCTTTTCATTGCTGAAATGGGATCTCCTCTACAAGAGCAACAAGATGTTTTGTGGTGCATTAAAATGACAACAAATCCTTCACTAAGATCACAGTAAAGCAGGCTATAATTCATTCAGTAGACCATGTTTCATCACAGCACATTCAAAACTCAATTCAGTGAGACACGACTGCTGGTTCCATTAGGCCTGAGTAACATCTCATAGATTTTCACAAAGAACTGCATGAATTTAACATGATCGCCGGCCTGAAGACCAAAATGATCGCAAGGAACAATCAAATTGAGGCTGTTAACATCTTTGAAATCCGAGTGCGTCTCCTGTGCCTTCTCTGCTATTCTTGCCTTTTTATCTTCCACAACTTTTCTTTGCGTGTAGCTGTTAAAGCCGTTAAAGTTCACCCGATGAAGTTATGAGCCAATTTGCATGTAATTGCTTTTAGCTTCGAGCTCCAACTGTCCGCAGAGAGAGCGAGCTGGGCTGTAGAAGTGCAGCAGTGTAACATAGGGGTGTAACATCACCAGACCCTGCTTCTCGACTTCACTGCACAACATCATCCTGGTGGAACCTTTTCTTCTCTGTTATTCTAGTATCTTTATGTGCATCATCTCATCTCTGTGTCTAATAGCTCACAAAGCAAAACAAAAATAAAGGTTTTGGAGTGTCCTAGTCAAAGTCCAGACTTGATTGAGATGTTTTGGCATGATCTTAAACAGGCTGTTGTGGCTGTGAAAGGGAAAAGGGAGGATGAAAGGAGGCATAGAAAACTGGAGGGCAGAGCAGGCCGCTGATATGAGTCCAGATGCTGGCATGTCCTCTCTCTGGGATGTTTGCAAACAGTCCCTGACAAAAAAAATTAGGACAGGAAACAAACGCATGACAGTCCATGTGTAGCAGGATAAAGGTGGAGGGGTGAGGATAAAGACGATGAAGAAAAAGTGGTGGTGGGGGGATGCAAGGTTGAGCCGTGAGGGTAGAAAAGTTGAAGGAAAAGTAGAGAGAGGGTGTAGGAAGAGGAAATTATTTATCTTCGTGTTACTGGGACATCTTTACTTTAAGAATTTGCTCCAGATGTTGCTCCTGTTCTTGTCCTGTACGTTTGTCCTCTTCAGCTCTTCTAGCTTTTCTTTTCTAGCTGCTCATCTGCTTCTTTTTCTTGCTCGTTTAGCTTCTTCTTTGCCAGATTTACTCTCTGTTTAAGCATCTCCTTTGCTTCTTTTTCTTGCCTTTTCGGTTGTTTGAGTGCGTTTTTACACGTTTTCATGTCAGTTCTGTGTCTGCCATTTCTGTCTGTAATACCATCATTTCAGTCTTCTCTTCATCAAATGCTTTCTGGACTTTGAGCAATTCTTTTTTTTTTCTTTACATTTTCAGTTTCTTTTGTTGCCTCCCATTTTTCATTTTTCTCTTCTTCTATTGCTTCATGGAATTTCAGAAATTCATTCTTCACATTTTCAGTTTCAGTTGTTGCCTGGAATTTTCTCCATTTTGCCTCTTCCAGTGCTTTCTGGACTTCAAGCAATTTCTTCTTTATATTTTTCACATCTTTTGTTGCCTTCTCCTTACTTTTCTCTTCTCTCTGTGCTCTCTGAGTTGCTAATAATTCCTTCTTCACATTTTCAGTCCCATTTCTTGCCTTCTGTTTTGCCTTTCTTTCCTCTCCCATGCCTTCTGGACATTCAGTAATTCTTTTATTTCTTATTTCCTTTTTAAGGTTTTCAGCATTTTCTTTTGTTTCTTCCTGCATTTTGCTTTTCTGCTGTTCGAGGACTTTATGGACTTCCTGTAATTCCTTCTTGGTATCTTTTGCTTCTTTCTTTGCATTTCTTCCCTTCCCCTCATTTCTGGATTTTCAGCTCTTCAGCACTTATTCTCGTCTAGACAACTGCACAGAGATGCTTTTTCAGCAAGCACCCTTTCCACGGTCTGCGCTGATCTTCGTGCGTCTTCTTTTCATTTTAAATTCCGGCCTGTGTTGCTTCAAAGGCTTCTCGTAGCTCCATCAGCTCTGGGATTGTGGTGTGTGGTGACGCGCTCACCAATCTACTTGTAGATCTTGGCTTGTTTATTGTGGCCTTCTCACCAAGAGATGGATGTATCGTAGACAAATTCAGAGTAGTTGATGTTTCTTTCTTCTGAAGTTGTTTGTAGTAAACTGTCACAAACAGAGCTGGTATAGATGCATGCCCTGCCCACATAGAAAAATGCTGTCAGGTGCTGCATCGCCAAAATGCCGCTCCTGTTGCCTAGCAACAAAGGCTGTTGTTGACCAGTGGACACTGCCAGAAAGTTTACTTTTTTGGAGTCAATTTTTAGTCATTATTTAGTGGAAGAAAATATGTCCAAGTATCCCAGGCTGAGACACAGAGACAAGACTGGAGGTTACATCAGACGATCAGTGACCTGCAGGTCGCTGGTTTGAGTCTCTGTTCAGATAATGGCATCTCCTCTCTCTGAGATATTTGCAAACAGTCCCTGACAAAAAAAAGGATAATAAAGAAACACGTAACATTCATGACACTAATGTGTTTCAGTCCTTGTGTAGCAGGATGGCTTCTACAGCAGTTGCTGCAGCATTTAACATCAGTGCACTTATACTTCTTAAAGTCGGAGCTCTGGGGTCTTCATTTCCTTCATTTTGGTGAACTTTCTCAACAAATGTCATGAAACAGCTCAGTGTGTATGCAGTATTTTGGAAATATTGTCTTAATAATAGAAAGAATGAATAGAAAGAATAGAAAGTTACACCAGTTTCAGACTCTCGCACACCTAACTGAGGACGCCCTCCTCTTTTTCCCTCTAGCTTCGCCATCACTGAGATCATGACAGTGATTCATGTGTGACTGTAGGTTTCGGTGTGTGTGTGTGTGTGTGTGTGTGTGTGTGTGTGTGTGTGTGTGTGTGTGTGTGTGTGTGTGTGTGTGTGTGTGTGTGTGTGTGTGTGTGTGTGTGTGTGTGTGTGTGTGTGTGTGTGTGTG
>VVHJ01055169.1:0-12427 GCA_015107715.1 Tylochromis polylepis
TATATGGCCTTACTTGGGGCGGCAGTTGTTGTGCCCTAACAACTCCAATTTTTTGGACATAAAGGATCTAAATATCTCCCGGAGGAATCTAAATAGCACCACAGTTGTCTGGGTGAGTAAATGAATGTTTTGCATGCTAGAAATAAGGTCCAGGTTCCACAAAAAAACGGTAGTTCCCCTTTGAGGAGTTTTACAAAATATCTTTTGTATGTCTCGGTTGCTCATTTATTTATTTTAGATTTATTTCTACTATGAGAAGACTGGCAAATTCATTTTATTGACTCTGTTTCAATGTATCTGATCTAAATGGGCATACATGATTTTATTTTGCCAGTCATTTTCATTTCTGTTACAAATACCATACTGTTTCTGTAAAATGCACTCAACATGACTGTTATGTTCTTTTTATTCACCTTTGGCCCTTTTAATACACACAAAACCCATGTTTGTGTATGTGTATGGCCTTTGTTCTGATAAATAAAATTAGCCCTGACAATTAAGGTTCATGTCAGGGGCAGAGCCAAGTTACCTAATTAGTGTTTGTCCTCTTAATACAGCATGGTGTCAGGTTCTTGTATTTTGAGTTCTGGTGTGTTTATTATAGTTTTGAAGTGGGATTTGTGTTGTACACTTAAAATAGATTTTTTTTTAAGATTTACTGCATCTTTCTAGCACATGTGGAAAGGGGTGTCCGTTTAGTGTTGCAAAAATCTTGTTTGAAAAAAGTGTCCTTCTAATTCACCAAAACCTCTGTGTGTGTGTGTGTGTGTGTTTGTGTGTGATTTTATACATGACAGGGGCAGACTGAAACAATAATCTCACTCTATGCCAGGCCAACCTGTAAACCACCAAGCTAACTTTGTATGCTAACCCTTTGTGTTGTAACACAAATATGAAATATAATCCTTTGACTAGTTATACATTTTGCTGCTTTATTAAAGAGTCAAAGGATTATATTTCATACATTAAAAACACATTTAAATATAAAAAAGGTCACACAGCCACTCATTAATTCTAAGGGAATAAATGCTGCAACAATTAAAATACACAAGTCTCCCTATGGTGAGGTCCTTTCTGGATTTTATTTTCATTTTCTCCCTTTCTACTTCATCATTCCTTATATTCCTCCCGTCGATTTCACAGTTAATGTAAGTCTTAATGTGTGCAACTTTGTGTTTGGGACATTATAGCAAGCATAAAAAATGTTAAATGCATGGATACTGAAAGGTCCATTAACTCCTGCTTGCTACATTATTGCTGGTCAAGTTGACTGTTCACAGCAGGGAAAAAAACAGCCCTCAGGCCACCAGGAAATGCTTCGGTGTTCCCAGTGGGTAGTCTGCTCCCAGGGAGTTCCACATTTACTGAGTTTTATTTTAAAAAAAAATAATAATAATTTAGCTTTGTTTTGCTTTTTATATTTCTTTGTGCTCTGTACATGTATTTTTGTCCACAAAATATTTACTTTTATTTTGTTGTAGTGTACCAAAAAAAATCTGTTATTTCTTTGGTAGGACTCATTTATATTTGGCTTTTCTCCTCATGCCTGCTCACTGATTTGAGTAGAACACCAGAATCATGCTAAGCTTTGATTGAAAGAAATAGATCTAGAACTATTAAAACTTTACATTTTAAATAAGGTTTCACCATAGACTAGATAATATAGTCATTAATATAGTCATTCAAAGATAGACATTAAAACAAATATTTTAGCTCAAAGCAGGAGATTTACACATCTAGCATGAATCTGTTGTTGTGCTGAATTCACAATGTAAATGATCCTGGTATCTACATATATGTCTTGATCATACTCTGTTATTTAAATGATGATATTTTTTTTTTTATTTTTTTTTTTAGTCTGGGTCAGGAATAAGGTAAAGGCAAAGAAGAATCTTCAACAAAACACCATCTTCCATCTATCCATTTTCTTAAACGCTATTCCAAGTCAAGGTAAAAAAAAAAAAAAAGGTACATAGATTAGATTGGATTACATTAAAGTTATTGTCTTGGCACTCAGCAAGCACTAGTACCATTTAATGCATTTCCCAGGAAAAAAAAAATGGCAGGAAAGCTGAATGAATCGGCTTGATGTTGTATACCAAAAGACAAGTGCAGTAACAGAACAAAATAAAGCAGAATTAAACTTTATGGGAGATTTTATTGAAATGTCACTTACATTTTCTAATCCACAACAAACTGACAGGAATGAGAATTTCTGAAACTCTATAATTGCATCTAACCACCCAGTTCTAATTTCAGTGTGTCTGCCATCTCCATCTCTAGTTCAAACCAGACCTCAAAGCCACTCGCGGAGTCATTGCAGGAAACTAAGCAATGAAGAGAGAAATCAAAGCCCTCCCATTTGCTCTTGATATGTTTCATGGCAGCGGGAGAGAGTCATTTTAATAATCTGAGTCTTTTTCATTACCGTTCAAGATAGAGGTAAATGACAACTTCTGAACCTTGGATCACATAATCAGCTGGATGATGGCTGGAAAATAGTATCTAAAAAGTGCCATGCTGATAGAGACACATACAAACAGCAACAAGCAGAAATGTTTGCACAAAGACGTCCTTCATAAAACCTTATAAAGCGAAACCCCCCATCCCCACCCAGGTAAGACATGAATATGTAAGACAAGTGTTCTGTTAGGCTCAAGCACACACCTAGTAGACACATCTATTACAGATAATCTTGACTAAAAATGATATTTTAAAAAAACAGACAATAAAACACGTAAGGACAATAGTTTTCAATAAAAAATTAGAAAGATGCAAACATCACACAAACAAGGGTGACCATACATCCGTAATCCCTGTGGCCTGTCTCCAACCAGAGCTGTCCCAATATTTACTGTAACTATGACAAAAACAGTATTTTCTATGATCCATACAAACACATGAAAGCTATAAAGTAATTGAAAAATTCAATGGTCATAACATGACTTCCTTATAAATTTGAAAGAGCTGCATTGAAAAGATAACACAGTTGGGCACAGTGATTATGTTAGGGTAGTGTGGATGAATAAAATCTTGCTGTAGGCTATGACTTATGACATTAAAAAGGACTCAGATGGATAACAAAGAAACTGGGCATGCTTAGCATTATAGAAATAGTGCAAAAAAACAAAACCACTCTTTTTATCTATCTGCAGTTTCTGCTACCTTTATTTCACCACACTGCTTTGCACACTGATTGGAGAAGTCACAGTCTCTGCCTGTTTTTGACACTGAACAATAGTCTCCAATGTTGACAGACCCCTCAGTGAGACTACCAAGTGTAGCATTTTATACTGCAGTATTCAACTTGGTATGTTCTGAAGCTTTTTGTCTTTCAACAGAAAGCAAATGTCTGACCTCATTTCGATTTTGCAAATCTCTCCTCCTAGGCTGCACAGATGCATCTGCAGTGTGCACAGGATCTCCTCTACTGTGTGGTAACAACATGTCTTCACCTTGAATTAAATTTGGGAGAACAAGATGAAGTCAAATTTCCTCTTATGTTGGAATAGTTTGGGTCCACTTATCTACTTAGTGAGAAAGGTCAATGCAAATCAATATTAAGCTGTTCTCATTGATCACCCTCACCAGACGGTGAAAAAATTCATGATGGGAGTGGTCTTTTCTAGAATTCCTCCATATACGGGGCACAGGGGTCACTGAATGATTTGATAAATATGAAATTACTGTGAATCACATGCTATGACTTTCACGTTCAGCAGATTTTTAACTGAACACATATGGGAGACTTTTGGACACATCAGGCTGTCTGCACTACCATCTTCAAAACACCAAATGATGAAATATTCTATGGGATATAGTGTGCTTTTTAGGTACCATGATGCCAGGCAACAGATCCATTTTTTCATTTTTGTGATTTAAATGAGGCTTTTTAATATAAAAGGGTAAACGGTAACACTGGATACTTTCTGCAACCCTCCAATAACTTGTTATCCAAGTGACCATTCCTGCAGCAGGTCTTCAAAATCTTAGCTGCCCATTGTTTTCTCTTGTCCACTCTTACCTCTGTGTTCAGAAATAGTGGTCTTTCACTAGTCTGACCACTCTCCTGTCTGACCTCTCTGTCACAAGTGCAGCAAACCAAGAGCCTGCTTAAGATTGCTTGTTCCCTGGTGAATGAAAACAAGTTTAGCCAGCAACAGACTTTAACAGTACAACCAGGATCAAAGCATTTAGCAATGAGCACCAACTCTCCACGGGAGCAGCTGTCTTTCCCTCTCAGCAACAATGCAAAGCCAATAGCCACATGCTTCTGAATTACTTGGTCTAATAGCAACAAACACCTGAAGACCAACAGTACTGGTAACTGGACAACACTAACTGGACAAAGCACAGAAAGTGTGTATATGGCCAAGTGAAAGGCTATTTAATGTTAACCCATTTATTTCTGTGTTTTACATTGGGTACACAGTAAAAGTAATGTAGCACAATAAAAGGACTGAAACTACAAAAAGCTGTTTTATAATTACTGTCTGGGAAACAAGCTTCCAGAAAATTTTCGGTAATTTTACATTAATTTCTTATAAATAGAGAGTCATGTTAATAGATTGCTTTAATTTACAACAGAAGCATTTCCTTATCATTTAGAGAAACTGAAATTGCACTTCATTTTCTTATATTAGGATTAAATGTGTAGTTAAACATTGTTACACTGACAGGAAGGGGTGCTTAACTGGTCCTGACCAATTAACATCAAAGTGGTTCACAATATAAAATGATTTTGAAACACCTGGTCTAAACGATAGCATCAACATACTCTTATTTATTTTGCCTTGAAAATACCATAATTTTTCTTGCTATTTATTTTATCCATCCATCCATCCATCCTCTTTCGCTTTTCCAATTCAGGGTCATGCAAGGGGATTGAGCCTCTCCCAGCTGCCGTGGGGTGAGGGGTCGGGTACACCCTGGTCAGGATTCCAGTCTGTCGCAGGGCTCTATTTATTTTAGTAATTTTAATTAATAATTTTAATTCTAAAACACATCTAAGTTACAGCTACTTGAGACCAAGTTAGGTTAATTTTCTATGTTCTTGTGCTGTCTCAAATGTATTAATTTTGATTTGATTTTAAGCAGTTGGCAAGAATACACCAGGTCACCTGCTGCACAGCTGTATATCATAGTATTATTGTATATTATCAAATTTACTATTATAAATATTAATTATACAGTGAATAAGAATAAAATGCATGAAACAGTAATTAGCTCCTTCTTTATTCAGCCAGTCCTAACTAGATCTGTCCCTAGTTTTCATTTTATGAGTACACACAGAGAGCTGTTCAATTTTTTAAAAAAAAAAGAACTAGGAGAAAAACCTGGCATAGAAGGTAATAGCCAGTATCTTTCTCGCAGTAGCTATGCACAATCTAGATTTGATGTGTAAGGTTACAGGTAGCTGCACCTTCTGTCGACATGCGTTTAAAAAAAAAAAAGGTGAAAAGTTTGATATGGAAAAGAGCAGACAGTGAGAGTGGAAAGAGGAAAGTTTTTTCAGGTCAGTTCATGGTTGCCAGCAGGTTCCTGCATTAATTAGACAGAAACGTGTATGTGTGAAAGACAAAAACAAAAGGGAAGAAAGAGACAGTGAGATACTGCATGTGTGGATATGTGTGAAATTGTGTATGTGAGCGTGCTTAAGTGTGTCGTAAGTGGACACTATGGCAGTGTGGAGGGCAGAATGAGGCCCTCTTCTTCTCACATATTCCCTCTCTGCCAGAACATTGTCATAAATCCAGATAAGGGTTTACTTGACAACAGCAATTGACGTTTTCCTTCATTTAGTCCACACCACATCACAGCTGAATACTGAAAGAAAGATCCCAGTTTAAAAAATGTATATAAGGGTCTAATTGGAGGAAGCCAACTCATGAGCACCATCAAAACCTTGAGGGAGTCTGTAGACAGTGGTCAACTTTTGGTGTACACAGATAAATGACATCTACATAATCATTAAAACTAACAAGAACTTACTGTTTTAAATGGTTCTCTTTATGAACATTTCGTCCTAATAACATTTTAGCTTGATTTGGATTAATTAAGCCAAATCTGAAGAAAACCCTGGCTGGCCTGGCTGTTCTTCAGATTCCCTCTTTTAATTGGCCTGCTACCAAGAACACAAGTCCTCTGTTGTTTCATTGTTTTCTTCCTGCAATCACCTGTTCTGACCTGTCTCCCCAATGTGATGTTTGTGAAATGTATGTATGGTCGGAAGAGGTTAAATTTCCTGCAATGACAATAAAGGCTATTCATTCATTCATTCAACATGGTTTGTATCTTTACCTGATACACTGTGGCAGTAACATGCCTTCAAAAACCTTAATTTTATAATGGTGGAAAGAAAGTGGAATAAAATTACTACCCTTGCCACCTTCATTCAAATAACAAGCCCTAATTTGTGTGTACCTATGAGATATTTACAAAGGTGAGCATTTTGACATGGGGAAAGCACCAATCCTCTACACAAGTCTCACAACCATGCGCTTTCATTTCTTTGAAAAGCAAAAACAAGCTCCAGCATTCAGAATGTAAAGACTGAAAAAGACATTATAAAACAACACACCACATGATAAGATGACAGCAAATATAGCCATGAAATGCATTTTTTTTAAAATGTATTTCATAATGCAACTTTTTATTACAAGAACTCAGTCATTCAGACATTAATAATGTAGTTCTGGAGCATATAATGATGAATTACTATGATTTGCAATTCATTTACATTTTTATTTGTTATTGACTCCCAGTACTAGAAAACGCTACATTCATGCACCGTTACAGAAACATTTTCTTTTTTTATGTTTTGTTCTATAACATTTTGTATACCTGCAAAATGCCTGTTAGCACCACAAGAGAAGCTTTTATATGCTAGTGGCACTACTGGTGTTATTAATATTTTTTTCTGATTTCTTGGAAAGGTTTAGAGAGCCATTTCTACTTTATTTGGAAGGTAGAAGAGAGAGGGGCTGGGGTCATGACATGCCGCAATAGGCCCACAAATTTTCTTTTTAATTATCAATATTCATAGTTTGATGATTATTTCACCACGCTGTGTTTATTTATTTAATGTCGAACACTTTGGAGCTCCCCATACAAATGAGAGTGAGGGGAAAATAGAACACGTAAAAAACTCCAACATAATAAATCAACAGAAAAAGATGTTTTTCTTTTAGCTCATCACTCCTGAGCTGACCATGCTCCAATAGCAGCAGTTGCCAAATTATGGTAGAGCCATTCATGCATCTACCTGCTTCCGCCATCTACTGCAGCAAGCTCACAGATAGCACCTGGACAGTGGTCTCTGTGTGGCTTTTTTTTTTTTAGCAAGTCACAAGTATACAACAGTTATAGTAAAGATTACAAGTTTTACCAGTGTTCAGTTTCACTGCTGCCATCTTGGATTGCAAAGGCAAGGGTTAGTGGGGCTTCTCTGACTTCCCAAGTTGAAAAGAGAACTTGAGGGGCTTTTCCAGTTGAAAATTCTGGCTCAGAATTACCTAAGTTCCCAGTTCGAGTGGAATGTGGGAAAATTTTCAATATTCAAATCAACATTTTTTTTTCTTTATGGGTCTTTACCTCATTCACACAAACAAGGAGTAAATGTGAATCAGTGCAGACAGACAACGAGAGTAAGTATTGATCTAGTCACAGAGATGGAGTGTTTACTCTCACAAGAGCTGACGCAGATAGGCATATACAATGGGCCACCCTGTGTCTGCGCTTGTGGTTCTGTGTGTGTGTGTGTGTGTGTGTGTGTGTGTGTGTGTGTGTGTGTGTGTGTGTGTGTGTGTGTGTGTGTGTGTGTGTGTGTGTGTGCGCGCGCGCGCGCGCCACCTTTACTCACACACTGGCACAGCGCCTGTGTGATTACACGCCATTTGAATTTGGCATATTAAATGCTGACCTCATGAACCACAAACATTTAAAAAAAATTAAATTCAGCTTAAAAAAAAAACAAGTCTCACATGGTTGGAGCTCAATGAGGACATTACTGCAGATGTAACAGGAGAGACTTTGAGTGATTTGCCAATCAATGCCTAATAACCACTTTTTACTACAACTTCTCGGTACGACTGTTTTTCATGATTCAGCTGTCGGTGACGTGCTGTAGATGTAACACAGCATGAAGCTCGATGGGCAGAGCACACACGAGGTCACTGCTGACTCCGAGCCCGCGTGTGTGCTCTGCAGCACAGCTCGCAGAATTCATTTCATCTATAATTCCATCAAATTAAAGTGCTGTATGAAGAACGAGCCAAGTTTCTCAACAGAGAAATAAAACACACACACACGTGAGAGATTTTATCATCTGAAATCTGATAGCAATGGATGCGCTGGACCTGGGATTTCAATGCATGTCACAGCAATAATATGAGATACGCTCTACTTTGTGCCTCTGACATTGACCTAGATTTCCCAGCCAGATCACGCTGTGGGGGAAAACACGAATACAAAAATCACCATTAAATGTACATTTAATATTTACGGGACCTAGGCTCTCATGTTTTTTCTGCCCTTCAGCGAGAGCACCGAGTCCAAACAAAGGTCAACAGCCGTGCAGGCGCTCAGAGGCATGCAAAACACAAACAGTGACAATACTGGAGACACACTGGAGCCAGTGAACTCGCTGCTGAGAAACCTGTAACGGCTTTGAAAATGTCAGTATTTTCAGGACAGTCGACCAATCAGGCCCTGTATTTGTAACGAATTGTGGCCTCTGATATAATCGTATGAGACACTCGCAGAGACGTTTCTCGTTACGCTGCCTTTGGAGCAGCTGTTTGGGAATAGAGTGGCATTGAACAGATGATGATAAACAGCCATTATGCAGCATAATACTCTGTAAAATTTCCCGCAGATCAGTCTGGCTTTGTCAAGGGACAGAAAAGTCACAACATCGCACGCTGCTGGCACTGATGGAGATTAAAGCCCGCCCTAATGGAGCAGCAGCACGGCATGGGGTCGTGCCAAAGAGCAGGGCAGGACAATACAGCAAGGGCAGAGGTTTACAGGAGCTCAACACGAGCAGCTGCCTGGAAACTGAACTGGAATTCCTGGGTCCTCAACACAACCCAGGTGCAGATCTGTGTGAGGAAAGGTCGGCACGACGACTGGCAGCCGCTCATCCGTAGCCAGTGTGACAGCACAGACACCGAAACTGGAAGAGCTGTCTCCTTTCAACATCTTACACTAGATGATGGTCATAAATTGATATCGGAACGCTGGATGACAGGAAAAAGATCTCACACAAATGTGACCCCATTAGCTCAGAAATCACAGTCCAGGTACATCAAACAAAAACCTGCAGCGCACACACACACACACACACACACACACACACACACACAGTTCTTTATTTACAATACAGCTCAAAGCGCGGGCAGACATGAGGACGATTAGTCAGGCAAGAAGCAGGCCTGTATCTGGAAATCAAGATGACAAAGTATTACACAAGCATATTTACTCCACAACTCCTGAGAACTGGAGGAGTCAGCTTCTTCTTATGAGTAATGGGGCTTTACATGTTCACAACACAAGCAGCCAAAGTTCTGGTAATATCACCAGAGACTTCCTGAAGTTGGGTTTTTGCGTTAATATGCTGGGAGCTCGGCCCCGCTGACATTTTCTTTCTGTTGTCCGTGTATCGTGTTGCACTTAAAGTGATTTAAATAAGTCTCTGTGAGCTTGCACTGCTTCCAAACTTCCAACGAACCACCTGCTTGGAAGCCCAGCTTGTTTATTAATGAGACAATACGCTCACACAACTTAAAAAGAAGTATCCACAACATTCGCTGTGAGGTCGGGAGTGTCTGGAAATCATTATTCATTTTTATTCCAACAGAGACCCTAAAATAAAAGTAAATGGTGCAGATAATGAGCTCTGATAGAGGACTTTATTCAGTAGTTTCTGCTCCTTCAAAAGGTCAGCGCGGCAGGAGCTCGGTGCGATTCACACACAGCGCACTGACCAGGTGAACCGGATCAGCCTTTACAGCAGATTTCAAATTTCATCACGAGAAAAACGGCAGTTACGGCTGAACTACACGACACAGAGCACCGCACTGGAATCCTGACTGAGGGATGGCTTCATTCTGCACGTTTTATCCACTCTAAAGTTTACTGTGCTGTGTGTCGTTGTGCTTAGTGCCGACGTGGGACAGTTTGTGGTACCATTGTATGACTGTGCAATGACAATAAAGAGTTATCTTACCTTATGATGGAGCAGATTTAAAAAAAAAGAAACTCTTTTAAAGATTTTCTACTTTTTACATGTATTGTGATCAGCTACTGTTGCTTTATCATCAGGGTTAAACTTCAGCATCAGCACTGAATCACTTTTTGAAATAACCACTTATTGGGCATTAAATAAACGCACACAGGAGAACGGCGGCACTTTCATACAGTGTGCTGCTCTGAGTTAGCTGCTTTAGTGTTGTCTGCACAGCAGCCAGTTAAACGCTCTGTCTGCTTCGCCTTTATTATAAGAGAATGGGGAAAGCAGCTGCAGTGGACTTGATGAAGCAGTGAGAGAAATACAAATGTACGGCATTATTACTCCGGCTCCTCGGGGAAACTGAGGAAGTGAAGTTTAAGCCGCTAAGTCAAATGGGTGGAAAGTTTTCCGAGTTGCACGGCACTGAGGAAGGTTCTTTGTTAGGACAGTTAACTCAAGATGAAGTGTGAAGAAGAAAAAAAAAATCCCTCCCCACCTAAAGCAAAACTGGGAGAAAAATCACAGTGGCTTCCAATTTGTCACCATGCTGATGAGGCTCTGAACTGGATGTGGAACTTTTAATGCTTCAAACTTTCAGATAGCCCCCCCCACCCCCACCCCGAGGCTGCTGAAAGCAGCAGAGCATGCGAGCCTCCGTCTATCACAGCTGATGCATGGTTAACACAAGCACACGCCACACTACACCGGGTTACACAGGCAGGGAAGTGTAAACACCATTCATTACCATGGCGCTGGCTGGGGGACTTTGGACTGCTATCCATTCTGCATTAGGCCACAGCATCCCACCCCACAGTGTTCATAAAGAGGCTTTTGGCACATGTTAAAAAACTGTGGCAACTTGACACAAGCTGCCCAACAAGCTCACGCTGAGCAGAGCTACTCCAATGGCCGACACGCAGCTCTCTTCCAGCTGAGCTAAACGGTTGTTCCTTCTTTTCTTTTTTTTTCCAGGAGTCTTTCTTACAGCTCTAAAGGCTTACCACACACTACCTCTCACACTCAGCTTACATCACTGTTTGTTTGATCAGTGCGGGTAATAAAGTTCCCATCTGGTTTCCCAACTGAGAATCTGGCCAAAAGAGGTGGGACATATTTGTGGCAGCCCACAAAGGGAAACATACCAACTTTTTTTTCTTCTTCTTCTTCTTCTTTTAAAAGGTCTTATCTGATCCTCTTGGGACACCAAGTTCACAATGGAATTAGGAGTTGGGGGGGAGACAGGCATTAAAAACAACTTTGCAAACTTTGCATCAAAGGCAGTGAAGCAACAGTTGCTCACTGTTTGGACTTGACTGTTCCATTAACACTCATTTCCAGCTTCTGTGGCACTGAACAGCATATTTACAGATGTGCTGAGATGTGAAAGTATCTAATACGGGGGAAGCAGTACCCCAAGCAGCTTTTCCCCCTAAAGCAACTGGTTTTTCCTTCCTATGAGGTATTTCACTTCTTCTACGAGTTCCAGGCCGGTTCCCAACCCACAGCAGACTCCGGCACAAAACAAACACTTTGTCCAGGAGGAACTTTTGGGATGTTCCTCAGAGACGACTTTTATTCATGCTGAGCAGAAATGTATTCCAGTCAGCAACATTATGATCTCTTAACACCGGGGGCGTACTGGAGGCTAAACCCACCTTCACTCGCATTATCCAGGATTTAATCTCACATTGATCTGTCTCTGTATACCTTTAATCCAGGTATTTCCACGGATCACAGTGCGGGGCAATGCAAGGATATGACGCATTTTAATGGGGGAAAAAAAAAACTTTATATGAGCCTAGTGTTTCATCGTCCACTGCATGAGTAATTAAAGCTGTGATTTCACACACAGAGCTGAGCGTTTGGTGACAGCAGCACCTGAAAACGCTCGTAAGCTGTCGTTTGGAGCTCGCCGTCCACTGGTTCAGTCTGCAGCGGGTTTCTGGCTCCGCTCAGCCACAAAGACGGCTCTTGCCCGCAGATGTAGGCAATTAGCGACAACGGTTTTCAGCAATGCTGCTGAACGAGCCGCGGTTTGCAGCAAGAAAGAGACATTAAACTAGATCCCTCCTGTGCTTTCTCCTCCAAGTCTCTCATAAAAAAGTGAGAAACACACATACAGAGAAAGACAGATTAAAATTTTTTTTTTTTTTTTTTTAAAAACCCCCCCCCCCCCCCCCCCCTCCAGAAAGGGGG
>VVHJ01055170.1:0-23775 GCA_015107715.1 Tylochromis polylepis
CTCTGCATTGAATCATATCTGTTATTAATCTCTGTCTCTCTTCCACAGCATGTCTTTATCCTGTCTTCCTTCTCTCACCCCAACCGGTCACAGCAGATGGCCGCCCCTCCCTGAGCCTGGTTCTGCCGGAGGTTTCTTCCTGTTAAAAGGGAGTTTTTCCTTCCCACTGTCGCCAAAGTGCTTGCTCATAGGGGGTCATGTGATTGATGGGTTTGTCTCTGTATGTATTATTGTAGGGTCTAGCTTACAATATAAAACGCCTTGAGGCGACTGTTGTTGTGGTTTGGCGCTGTATAAATAGAGTAGAATAGAATAGAATCCTCCGCCTTTAAGGCCATCTCTCTGTGTGTGGGGTGGACTTCATCGCTGACCATTCATATGAGGATATCTCCTCAGTAACATCAAATGGCTCTGAAAGTAGACCTGACTGTGAAACAAAGTCTTTCATGCAGTCTGTCATATTTAATACGACAGACTGCCACCAAGCATTAAATATATGTCATAAAATAAGGAACAGGACCTTTTAAATGCTAAATTTAGACATTCATATTATTCTTTCTATAACTTTGCTCTTCTTCTGACTCTTCCTCCATATCAAACTCTTTCCCTTTTTATATTTCTTGATCAGCATGCTGCTGACTTCATAATCTTTTTCCAGCTTATATGTATAAATTCTCATCTGCATGCTGTATTCATCGCCTATTTTTACTCTTCACAGCTGCTACTGTACTAGTATTACACCTAATTTAATTATTCAAATGCTTGAAATAATGATGATGTTGGCGCATCTGGAAGGAAAAATCCATCAGCGAGGAATCCCGCAGCCAGTTTCCCCGTCTCTGCGTGTCAGCGGCGGCGGCGTTTAGCTGAATATGATAATGAGTTTCCTCTGAGGAACACTGCGCTGTCACTCAGCCTGGCTCTCATCCTGTTCCAGCATCAGCAGCTGCCGGCAAACACCACACTGTTCGCCTCATCACGACTGAAAGCATTCGACTCCTCTTCAGAGACAGAGAGAGGCTGTGAACCCCAAATTTTCACACTTTTCTGTGATTTCAGAACATTTTCCGGCACTGATCCTCTCCTTCAAACATTAACCGCGAGTCCTCACTGAGATTATCGACCGCGTACTTCAGCTGGGACAGAAACTATAAATGACTGGATGTGATGATAAAGACAACAGCTACGAACATGCAGTGGGCTTGACGGGATCCGTGAATTTAGCACGTAATTAGTTTTAAATACTCAGAAACAGATATCAGAGTAGTTCAAAGGATGTCTTTACTTCTCGGCCTCCTTCTTTCAGCTGCTCGCTGCAGCGGCTCATCCTTACAACATAAAATGCATGATTGTGTATAAAACATGGACATCGTGTCTGAAGAGTGAATGAATGCACTAATAAATGCAGCTGCAGCCGTACACTGTATAATTTCAGCTTGCTTATCGAGCTCGCTAGCATTAGCTGAAAGCTTCTTCCTCTTCTGCCTCCAAGTAACAAAAATGGCAGCGATCAAAATGCTAATATCGGTTTCCAGACGTGGTTGTGTCCTATTTATAAAGTCTATGATCATGACACACGCCATGAGAGTGAATGATCAGATATTGTAATCAATACCCATTTCCATTCCTGACCTCGATCTTTCCACATTCAGGCTGACATCAGAGTAACTTTGATGTTCTCTGACATCAGATTAAAACTAAATCTCAATCAGCTGATAAATATGTGTCCTCTCTTATGAATCCCCAGGACTGTGCATCACCTTCTCTCACCACAGCTGTCAACTCCAGTGTGTGAACGAGAGAAGGCCCTGAAAGTCACTGCAGAGGGAAACACTCACCATGGAGAGTCTGCGTATGGATCCGAGTGAGAGACGACCTGAACTCCTGGAGATGGTCAACAACTAGTCACGCAATCACATCCGAGTCTTGACCAACCACGTAACCTGATCACAGCGACAGCTCATTCAGAACCTGGCAAAGTGGAGAGCCAGATGACGCTGATTTTAACCAGCACTGTGTGCGAGGATGAGCAGCACAAATGGCTTTCCTTTGCTCAGGTGACTCAGAAAATGATTTTTCACTTCAGTGTTGTTGTTGTGTTGTTCGGCTGACGCGCAGATAATTCAGACTGACAGCAACATGGGAGATCCAGCTGTTCACACCCAGGTCCTCCAACAGGTACATGTGACTTTTTCCAGTATTATAAAAGCCACGAGGCGACATTTTTATTAAGCGTGCACAAGATTATTGTCATGTAGGAAAAAGGTAGTTATCTTGTGCTGCTACTCTGAGACGACTTCACGCAGCCTCACAAACTGCAAACCCAGCTTTGGTGTCACGCTCAAACGTCCTGCGACGACAGCCGCACTACCCATACGCACAGACACGATCTTCTTCTCAGACTGAAAGACTGCACGCAAGACTGTAGAGCATATAGCTCGTGCTGTCACGCGACAATACACAGACGATATGAAGATCGGACCTGAAGTCAGTTACTGGTTAATGAAGTCCTGTGATGAAGCCTTGAGCCGAGCATTTTCACCATCACTCTCTCGGTGCGTTCAAACTGGGTGTGATGGGCCAAGTGGGGAGGGGACATCTGACTCTTGTCATGGTAAAATGACCAGCATTGGAAAATCCTCCTTTCCAGTCCATTCTCGTCCTGGAGCGGGTGTATGAGCAGGTCCGTCTTTATCATCGTTTCGGTGCTCCCACATTACAGCAACAGCTGGAAAGATGAGACTCTGGAGAGATGTGTGAGTGTGCATGAACGTTAAAGCGCTCAAGGACAGAACACAGAGCAGCGTGAATGTGTGCGACTGGCTGAACGAGGCTTGTTGTAAAAAGTGCCTCGAGTGCTCGGTTAGAGTAGAAACTTAGAAATCTAAGTACGGGTGCGTTTACTCATCCTTCAAAAAATACTCCGTTTCCTATTGTGACTTTTTCTATTCTGTATTCAGCAGGTCCGGCGAGCCTCAAGCGTCAGCGTCAGTGGTTACAGGGATGTGGTGACATCACAGCTTGTTACACAACCAGCGCCGCTTTGTGCCTTCTGCATCTCTCCGTTACACACAAGGTGTCCTTCAGCACTGCTGCTCTGACACTCCGGTCATTGTTGTATCGGCTGCTGAGAGTTGGAAAATATTTCTATGGTGCTTCTTTGCTAAGTATACGACCGTGCCAGTTTTTGACCTCCGTTTTATTGATGTTCCAGCACAGCTCAGAGATTCACAGATTACACAGAGGGAGATGATCTAACAGTTTGAAAAGATGGCTTTCTGGAAAAAACACAGAAACACTCGGCATTGCCGTCACTTATGCTTCTGACTTCTTCTCTTCCCATATCAGCGCTAATGTGGTAGATCACTCACTACCTGCGCATTGCTGTGGCTGTGTGAGGACGTTACCGACAGCAGGCAAAGTGACCAATGCAGTGGCTATACTGGGGCCTCATGTGTTATATACTGTAGGCTGGAGGGGGCCCTGCAGGCCATTAAATAGAAAGAGCTGAAAGAATAGGACATTCATCATAAGGTGGAAGTATAAATGTAAAGATAAAGAACTGTTCTTATAATTTTATTATCCTTTGCACACACTTAATGGTTTTATCAGAATATCACGCAGAACAGAACGGTGCAGAAAATATTCTTCTTCTTGTGCTCCTCGGCTAAAGGAGGTAATGGCTAACGTCAGACTGGGATGGAAGAGTCACCCAGAAACTTGGAGCTGGTCAGCTGCCCATAACCTTCACAGGCTTCACATCTCATATTTGTCAGTTAGCTTAAACGAAACATGTTTGTAACTGTAAAGCTGAAAAGTTGAATTATCACAGTATTTTGTCATCCTGCTCTCAAATGAAACAGAAGGTATAATGACTCTTTCATTTTCAGCAAAGGTTAGAATCAGAGATGAATCTGTTGGTCTGTGGAGAAACAGAAGGCTAGCCTCTCATTAGCTTAGCTTAGCGCAACTGTAAAATAGCTAGCTTGTTTTACAGAGTTTGTGTGGTTATTTGTCTACAGAGTGAAGTTTTACCAAATTCAGTGAATCCAAAGTCCAAAAAACGTTCCTCAACAGATCAGTTTGTTCCCGCTGTCTGAGATGGCGTGTTAGCAGAAACAACATATAGGAGTGTTTGGAGTATACACAGCAGCAGAGTTCCAGTCTTGGTTCAGGCAAACCCTTTTAAAACCGCAGACTTTGTATGACAGATGACACACAGTGCTGTGTAAAAGTCTTGAGTCACTCGTCATTTTTGCCAGGAAAGTGACAAATGGGTCCCGCATTTTTGTGAAACATGGGATACGGTGTAGAAACAGTTTGTACAGCTCTAACAAGCACTTTGCTCTTCAGCACAGTCTGAACTCTCTCCGGCAGTTTTCTCTCATTTCTTTAAGGATCTTCAGGAATATTTCTCCAGGCTTCTTGAAGGACATCCAAAGCTATTCTTTGGATGTTTCTGCCTTTTGACAAGATCTCCAACACCAGTGGCTGACATGCAGCCCAAACCATAACAGAGCCACCGCCATGTTTCGAAGATGACCTCCTTCATACGTACTGATGATGATTTGAACCAAAAACCTCAAACTTGGATCCATGTCTCCATCAGACCTGTTCCCCTACCTTCAGTCCAGTTCTTGTGTCATTTTCATACCTCAGCCTTTCCTCCCGTTTCCCTTCCACTGAGACGTTTCTGATGAGGCCTCAGTGAACTGTAGATGGATCGACTGAAGGTCCAGATCTTCTCTCAGGTCCTGTTTCAGGTCTTTGGATTTTTTTCCTGTAGATATATCTGATAACAAAGTGCCTGAAGATTGGATTTAAATCCGGCTCTTTGCTAAGTTGTCTGTTATATGTGGACACAACACTGGTTCATCCCTTAAATTAGGAGCCTCTTTATGCCCAAATGATTTGTAGGTCAGTGTGACGTGGCTTAACGTCTTCAAATCCACCAGGTGAGGAGAAATTTTAGCTCCACGTGAAAGAAGCATAGCTTCAGAAATGTTCACATCGACTCGTACAGGAGTCTTCACTTCCACGTTCTTCTGTTCGAGGGTTTTCCGGTGCTGTGTAGGATTCCATATAACAAGGTAAAACCCAACCTCACAGGCAATCATGTTACACATACACAGAAGTTATTCTTCAGCGTCAGTAAACCTGAGGCAATAATTCTGAGTCAAAGGCAACTGAAATAAATAACATAAAAGATTAATTTATTGCAATAATTAATCAATAAGGAAAATGTGCTTAACATAAACTGAATATTTATCAATCCAGTAAATGTAACTTTACCAGATTTCATTAAGTGAAAGTGTCACATTGTATTTCTGTGACCAGATTACATGGCAAACTTAGGTTTGGGCAGATTTTTTTAGTGTAAGATGGTAAAGATTTTTCTTTTATAGTTGTTTATGTGTTTGCTCTGATCAGCTTTAACTAATCTGAATAATTTTAATTAATGTTGTCTTCATCTGGAGATTCCTGAACGATATTTTATGGTCTGATTAACGGTGCCAATCACATGTGATCGTGGCTCACGTTCACTTTTCGGTGAGAATAAGAGCCATGTGTCTGAACGACAAACAGCCACAGCTGTGAGACCCTTCTGACTGAAAACGGCTAACGTGTTCTCATCTCACTGTTTTTAAACTTTGAAAATGAGCAAAGAAATTAGTTTTGACATGTTTTTGACAATTAATGTTTTTATAGAGTGATCGAGTAAATACACAAACGTCTGAGTCATTACTTCCAAAAGCGCTCTTACATCTGAATCACTCGGCCTAACAGCTTGACTCTGAGTGTTGATGTGTTTGTGTTTTATTAATGACAGAGTCCTGGTTACTTCAGTTTCCTGAGAGTTGCTATAAATGGTCACTTCCTTAATACAAGTGTCCCTAAAGTAAACACTTCAGACAAACCTTGCGTCGGACCAAAGTGACCTGTAAAGTAGAGGTGGGCAGATCCAAATATCGATAACATGGACACCAACGCTGGTACTGGAATCAGACTGACACGTGTGTTTGTAGCCCACTGAACTGTGTTAAAGTCACTACTTTCTGGAGTTGAAAAGGGCGGCACGGTGGCGCAGCGGTTAGCACTGTTGCCTCACAGGAAGAAGGTCCTGAGTTTGATTGCACCACCTGGCCGAGTCTTTCTGCGTGGAGTTTGGATGTTCTCCCCGTGTTTGCGTGGGTACTCGTGCAGTTAGTGGGGATGGAGAATCTGGTGATTCTAAACTGTGGTGTGAATGGTTGTCTGTCTATTCGTGTCAGCCCTGCAGCACCTGTCCGGGGCGAACCTGCCTCTCGCCCCATGATAACGGGCTACTTTATTGTTTAGTGAACAGGTTGAAAGATGCACTGTTGATAGGTGGTGTTGGGACAGGTGTAGAGTGAGTGGTGCTCCCATTAGGCTTGTTGGGATGTTGTCATTGCCAGTAATGGCTCCAGGTGACGACGAAGTTTATCTGCAGATCGGATTCCTACTGTGGTCACTCCAGAGCGTAAGGCCTGACTCATGCTCACGTCTCTCTGCGCTCAGCAGGTGGACTGGAATCTGTGAGCACACGTCATTCAGGAATACACTGTCCTTTCACTATAAAGCAGGAATTGTGTGTTGGAATAAATGTGAACGTGTCAATGAAAGTCTACTGCCACAAATGAAAAACGGGGAAATGTAGAGAGCAGGAGAAAAGTTATACTGGAGATATTTTAGAATAAATACAAAGCAACAGAAAAACTTTAGGTGGGGGATGTCTGCGTGCAGCATCACCGGCACCCTATGTTAGCTGATCCGTTAATCCAGCCCCCCGTGACCCTGATGAGGATAAGCAGAACAGACCGGAACTGGATGGATGGATGACTGCCATCATTGTTTACACTGTAAACAAAAAGGAGTACTGACCATCGTGGATATTTCAGGAAATACTGAAGAGAAGGCCCGTGAGCTCCAGCAGCAGCTCTATCTCTGCTCTTTTCAAGAGATGAACTGAAACACGGGAAAACATTCCCAAAAGGACGAGTGTCAGAGCTTTCCCTGAAGCGCTTCTTGTCCTCTGAGAGCTTCGCTGGACTGTAAAGTGTAGAAGGACAGACTGAGGGGCTTTTGTTTGGTAATGTGTCATCTGATGGACACCAAGCTTCCGATGTGGACTCTGTCAGTCTGAAGTCACTGTTTGGAGCGCCGGTCATTCTTTTTATAGCATAGAGCAGCAGCTTCCGATTGGCTGCTCCTCATTAACCTCCTCCTCAGTGTGGAGCTTCCTCCTGCACGTGTGCGCTGAGGTAATTAAAGACCTACTGAACCTGCTTTAATTAAACAGTTTTACTGAAGTCCTCTGTGAGTCAGAGTGCTTCAAAGATGTGACGCTTAGAGAACGAGCAGCTGAAGGTCCCGACATTAATCAGCAGAGGTACACTTCAGTCATAACGGGCACGAACAAGCAGCTTTAGTTTCTAAAGTTTTATCAAGACTTGATCCATAAAAGGTTTTTGTGACTCAGTCTGTAAAATACAAAAACTTTATCTCATAATGTGCATACATACATTCATATGTATCAGCTGTAACGGACAGAATTAATTAACTGTAAACTGAGTTTTATCAAAGCGGAGGTAGAGTGTCAGCCTTGCACAAAAACAGGAAATATCAGATTTTAGCTTTTAAAAACTGTCTGAGAAAGCCCATTAATGAGCTCGTGCTCCAAGTTACATGGCAGTGTTACAGCTCAGAGCGCTGCAGCTCCTTAATAAAATGAACTCAAACTTTCAATGTAAAAAAGAAAAGAACAACAAAAGGAACGCTACAACTTTACTGCACTTTGTCTTCGTCCAGTTGCAGTCTAATACAAGTAATTCGGCCTCATACAACTGAAACTGAAAACACTAATAGTTTTCTCTGTCTGTTTTCTGTCTCCCACAATTTCACTGTGCATGCACGATGACAGTAGAGGGCTGTTCTATTCTGTTTCAATTCTAAATCCACCAGATCGCAGTTTGACATGCAGAAAGTCTAAATCTGATGATGATGATGAAAATTGAATTGATTTTTATCTTTTTTCTGTCTAATCTAAAATAAAAAGAGATTTGCTGCATTGGTTTGAATTGATCTGACACACTGCAGTTTGCAGGAGACTTCCTGACACGAGCTTTCATTGGGCTCTGTGCTCGCACCGCTCCTTTCTACACTTTACATGCTTCCCTCAGACAGTATTATTAGACAACACTGAATAGGTTTTCATTTCTATGCAGATGATACCCACTTACATTTATCTATTAAGCCAAATGAGAAGTTCAAGTACAGATGTGCCGTGAACACATAAAGGCTTGGATGACCTGGATTTCTCTACGTCTTAATATGGATACAGGTGAGGGTAATGTACCCTAACACACCTCGGTGCTGCTCATAAAGGATCATCAAATTGTTTACCTAACAATATCATCTTACAAGATCTGTTCTTTAGATGTTGTTCTGGCTTAATTTGTGACGTCCTGGATGAGTCGCTGATGTACTGTTGGAGTACTTTTGGTGAGCCTGCCCCTCCTGGGGAGGCTCACCACTGTGCACCATGTGTGGACAATGGCTCTCACTGTGGCTTGCTGAAGCTTTAGAAATAGCTTTGTAACCCCTTCCATACTTACAGATGTCAGTGACTATGTTTCCCAGTTGTTTCTTTTTAAATTATTGATTGATTGAACAGGTCTTTTGAATACTTAATGCCGAGAAAGCCTGTTGCAGATTTACTGCCTTGTGGTCCGGTACCTGGAGACGTTTTCCTGGTAAGTTTGAACTGGTTGGTTGATGGATGATGAAATCAAGAATCTGAGGACAGAACTTCTGTTGCCGGTTTCAGTACGTAAATGAGACGCTAACATATGTGGTAGTTTGAACTAATGTTGGCACATGCAGTCGGCAGGTGTTTCCAAGTAAAGCTCATCTTCGTGCATCAGTGTGCTGTTAAGCATGTTAACTTCGACCTACATTTAATCAGGCAGACAAAGCGTTTGCCTCTGCGGTCACGCTGAGATGTTTGAGTCTTGCTTCTTTGATCCTCCACACCGAGCAGCTTCACGTTTCTTGGTTCTCAGTGACGGCAGCTTTGTGTCGAGTCAGCGGCGTCTTGCTGTTTTTCTTTTGTCCTGTTGTCAGAGCTAATGGCCTCTTTTCATCTTGCCTGTGAACCCGTCACGCCTCCGAACAAACAGCAGAGTGGTTTAATTACTGCTGCCATCTTTGTTTGGGATCCACACAGAAGATGTTGGGACAGCTGGAAAACTCTCCTTCATTTCCCCGTTTACTCTCACAGGGTTACAAACAACACAGACTTTGCACACATGCCAACCTCTTAAAAAGGAAAATAATAACGGGATGTGGAAGAAATTCTACCGTGCTCAGCAGGTCTGCAAAAACCATTGTTCTTAAAGAGCATTCTGCAGCTCGTGCTTTTGGTTAGTGAGCTGAGAATTGGTGAACAAAGCAGTCGTATACAAAACTGTGTCACATTTCTATGTTGTACTATTTTATGTACAGTGGCTGAGAGACCAGTGCATATACTGTATACTTGTACTGACAAGTATACAGTATATGCACTGGTCTTTCTTCTTTCGGCTGCTCCCTTTAAAGGATTAACAGGTTTATTATTTGTCACATACACAGTCATACAAGTACAACATGCAGTGAAAACTGACGTGTCCAAAGGAGGGGGGAGGACAGGCTGCAGGTGTAGCTGCGCCACGGGAAATCATTGGAAATACACAATACATGAAGGAAGAGGAGGAGAGAAAAGACTCCTCCCAGACAGATCTCCTAGGGAGGAGAGCCATCTGAGAGCAGAAAAAAAAAAACCCAGCACAGAAAAGCACAAAAAACATCACGTCTTACAACGTAAAAGCACAAGACTTGCGAGGGGGCTCGCCACAGCAGATCATCGGCCTCCGCCTCCGCCTATCCCAGCATCCTGCTCCGTCACACCAACCCTCTGCATGTCCTCCTTCGCTACATCCATGAATCTCCTCTGAGGTCTTCCTCTTTCCCTCCTCAGCTCCATCTCAAACATCTTTTGTCCAATATATCCCCTCTCCCTCCGGCGCACGTGTCCAAGCCAGCTCAGGCTCAGCCTCGCGTCTCTAATGTTGTCTCCAAGTCGCTGCACTCACCTCTGCACTCCCACCTTTCCGTCTCTCACCGCCTCCACACGCGCTTTCCTCATTCTCAGTTAATGGCAACAAATGCCGAGTGGACTCGGACATGATGAGGCAATCAGCGTCAGGTGCATGCCGTCTAGTGTCTTTACTATCGCTGCACCGTCCCTTTCTTTGTGCCATTACGTGATTTACTGATGGAATCGAGGCTCACGTGAGCTGGTGAAGAGATCTGACGTTCGTGGTTGTGATGGTCCCCAGCTGAGAGGAATACGAGCTAAATTGTAAAAACGTAAAGTAAGAAGAACCACGAGGAGCGCGTGCACAGCAGCCTGTGGAGTGAATTTGTGGAACAACATGGAGGAGGATTTGGAAAAATGTACAAATATAAACCAGGTTTATAAAAATGATATTGTAAAGCAGAGTATTCAATATTTTTGTGGTTCTGTAATAACTTTGGATAGCTGTAGGTAAATACTTATAGATTAATGTATAAAGATCTATATGTTCGTATAACCTGAATCTGTGTATTAGACAGGCGTATTCATTTATAACAGATATATCTTTTCAATGTTTATGAACACATTGTTACTTATGTTTGAAATAAAGTTTTGATTAATTGGTTGAATGAATAAAATGAATTGAACTGAATACATTTTTAGTACATTAAAAAAGTGGCGTTGAACACATTTAAAGATTCACTAAAAACAGCGAGACGCTCGAAGCTTGCTGATAAAACTTTATTATAAGTCAGGTTTTCATTGTTTTGCGCACAATACTGCATGTTAACACAACAAGAGGTCACGTGACTCAACACCTGTCCTCCACCTGTGCTCTTTGATCGACAGCAGAAACTAAAACTCTGGATGAACAGGTGCCTGTGCAGCAGCTCAACTTCATGTCTCAACCTTATAAAGCAGAACCGTGAGTGCGCCATATTCCAGCTCCTGTACGACGTGGTAATTCTGCACATTTACTAATAAAAAGACTTTGATTGTGTAAATATCATACAACATTAATATTTAATTAGAGAGGTGTGGTTGTGACACATGATTATTACACAGAACAAGCGCTTCCAGTCACAGTAAAATCTTCAAAAATAAATGATTAATTTCATCATTTTGAGTTGGTAATTACGCAGTTCAGCCTCTAATATTTGAAGATGAGATTTTAAAGGTATTGAGTTAAAATAAGACAAAAAAGTAAAAACTTATAACGTCTGTTACTTCATCATCACATTTTAGTCCAAATTTCACACAGATACTATCAGCAGGTTAACATGTCATTGTCAAAACATTACTAAACTATACACAGTAATAGTTTTTGTTGCCTCACTGGTACTTTTAAATGGGTTTTCTTACTATTACTCTGTATTTCTTGCACAACTTTTACACTTACGCTGTAATAGCCTTCAGATAAACCCGCGGTCACTGCCAAGCTTTTACTTGGTTAGTCGTTGCTATTATATTATGACATGATAACTCAATCATTACCATGTTGTTAACGAGCTGCATGCAAAGAACTATGAAAACATGCTGACTGAAGGTATGTGTAAAACTGTAGGTTTTAGTTAACACACACTTCCGGTCCCCCTGAAGGATTTCACTAACCAAAGAAGTGTGACAGTTTCCTGCCAAGGTTTGGATATTAGACATGAATGCTCCAGTTTCTTGCCAAAACAATAAACCTAAAAGAAAATGAGCCTTTTTTCTGTCTTTTGTTTAAACACGAAGACAAACGGACAGGTGTTGTGACACAATGTGACCAAAATCTATCACCATAATCTAGAAATTTCTCCAAAGATACTCCATTTGTGCTTTTCAGTCTACTCACACATTTTCATTTACATGTGAACATGCTTGAGAGTAGAACAGCCCCATCACTGGGCACATTGTAAACATAATTATTACTCATATTATTCACTACCAGGAAACAGAAACCACAAGGACCGTGCAGTCCCGCATGGAGATTTGCATGCAAAACAACAGTTCATGCATCTGCCTCACCTTGAGATAAAAACCGTGGAGGATGCAGACGTCTGTGAAGGCAGCTTGCTTGTTCGTCTGGCAGAGGTCCAAAATGCATTACAACATACGAACCTTACGAAATTTAGCAAAATCTCAATAAACTCTTATAAAAACAAACGAGGCGGGGGTGGGGTGGGGGTCATACATTCCTTCAACGACTGGTTCCCCGCCTGTCATGCTGTCTGCAGGGAAGCAGCGATTAATTGGTCCGAGTCGCTCGTTTGTGTGCTTCTCCATTTAAAATAACTCCTGAACGCTACAGTCTGCTCAGCCTCTGCCCACCCTGCATGCACAGCGGATGCTAAAGGTGCTACGTTAGCAGTTTTAGGCATGTAAGTTGAGATGCGATGAATTCCTTCCTGACCTTAATGCTGTTCTTCCATCACGGGAACTTTCCCTTTTGGGACTAACCCAGTTCTCAACCATTTTAACCTTTTTTTTTCCTAAATGAAGCATCAGAATGTTGTTTCCCCCAAAAAGTCCCAATTTGAGGAATGCTCACTTTACTTTGCGAGGACAGACCACATTTCGGGTGACTTGCTGAACACTGGTTTTTCTGATTAGATAAAGCTAAACAATGAGATCCAGGCTTCGTTACACATTTTTGCCATCATTGTTTTACGCCAAAAAAGAAAAATCAGTGGATTCACTGAATCTTTAGCTTGTCGAGCAGTTCCTCTCTAAACTCTGCTCTCATGCAGTGATCGTGTCATGCTGGACTTAAAGTAACCAAAATCACCCGCTGACTGCGACGATGTCTGAGCTCCACGGTTCACATCCTGGTCACCACAAAATCCATTTGTCCACAAGAAAGCTCTGCGATGCAGTGACGGGACCGAAGCTTTTTCGCTAAACAGACACCAAGTTGTTTAATACTAGCAGTTTGCACAACAGAAACAGGTCGTGCAGTTCTCTATAGTCATTGGCTGTGACCGTTTCATTTTGGTGAGACTGTCTCCAATCAAAAAGGTTTATCACTCCACATAATAAAAAAACATAAAGTGAAATTTGGCCAATCTCCTCTTGAAGGCAGCGTCGCTGGACTGCTTTTAAATCGCTCCCTGGAAATTATGCTCCAACCACTGGCAGCTGTGTATCCATGACGTGTGCTGGGTCTTCTCCAGTGTGCCAAAAAGGTATTCAAGTCATTTTAGTGCCAAATCTGAGAGTAATTCATGTGGTGTGCAATGATTGTGTTGGCAGAAAAAAACGTTTGAGTATGTAAAGTTCAGGTGGTCTTTCTCTCAGTTAACTCACAGCGTCACGGCAGGATTCAAAACGAAAACCTGCAGACAAAGGTTCACACGAGCCTGACTGCACGCCGCACCCGATGCAGCGTGTGCCGACTCTGAGCCGTAGTCAGAGACCCAGCTCTATAAAAGTCAGGTCAGTTTGACAAAAAAAAAAAAAGTTGATATTTGGTTTCTGCATGGTTTTCAGGACAGCAGGAGCAATGGAAGAGGTCCAGAGGTGCACACAGAGATGACCCTGAAGAAGAGATTGGCCAATGAAACGGGCATGTTTGATCCTTTTTTGTACTAGCTGTCATTGAACTGTTCCACAACTCTAAGCTCCACCAAAGCTCGCCACGAGTTTTCTTTATAGCCATGAGAAAAATGCTGATGTGAACAGATCAGGTTTAGTCTTGAAGGATAATAAGAATTATAACTTGGATGTCAAGATAGGCAGTGGTAACGAGTATTTCTAGCATTAAGTTTCTTACGGGAAGATCTTCCTCATCCCATGACATGGCCCTAAAAGCGCGCTAACTGAAACTTGTGTAATCCAAAGCCTTCTCTCTCGTTTGTGTTTTGAAGCACCAAACTAATTCGCCTTCCCATCTTTCAAATCCAAACAGAAAACACAGCGTAGAGGTTTTCCCGGCTTTAATGTTAATGTTCAGCTAGCAGCCAAACTTCACCCCAACAGACCCGAGGTGTGCACAGAGCAGTCGACCTGAGCAGACACCAAGAGAGAGAGACGACAACCAGCAGCAGCAGCAGCAGCAGGGTGGCGTTAATTATACCGCTCATTTAACAACAAAGAGCAGCAATTTAATAAGAAGACTGCTCCACAGCTAATGCAGCTAAATAATTAGTAGAGCTGCATCAGACTGAAAGCCCTGTTTCTTCTTATTGCACCCAAAATAAAAGCAGGTCTAAATAAAAACTTTGGCCCGTGATTTGCATGAAAGTGGAACAAACAGCTGATGCATCAGCAGGTTTTCTATTAACTTGTGAACAGCTCCACTTTCCCTTTAACTTCTACTCCTTTTTTTCCTCAGGCAGTGATCGTGATGATGGATGATAGCGTGCACCCTCAGGTAGAAGACTGCATCGGTAAGAACGAGACCTGACCTGGTTCAGATTGGTAGAATTTAGACCCGGCACTTCGCTCCCCCAAGACTAAGTCGACTCACGACTTCTACCGCAGAGACTGACGTTGTTTGCTCACCTTAGGCGCTCGGGTCCGAAGTAAGCCACGTTTTAATGATAGAACACTGCAGGTAGCACCTTCATCATCCGCATTAACAAAGAACAAAAGACAGTAAACATTTGCTCAGTCCAGGACAGGCTGTGCTGTCCAGCGGCAGCTGTGGCAGTAGACTCATGGACCAAACGGCCTGGAAGACTGGTACTGGCTGGGCACTTTGGGCTTGATGCCCTTGCTGTTGTAGTAGTCAACCACCTGGTTGGGCACTTCTGCTAGCACGCTCTTGGCCAGAGCGGCTGGAGACGCCTGAGGAGGAGAGAGCAGAACCATCAGTCGTGCAGTGAAAATATGCAGAGAGAAGTGTTGATCTTTAAACACGTATGACGAAGCACAGCTTGTTTACCACGTTCATAAAAACACGCCCACTGTGAGAGAACAGGGAGCGCCTCAACACCTGCAAACCTCAACAAGCGGAACAGGTGCTGCTTCATTCTTCATAGTTGGCTCCATTTTACGATACAGCAGGTGTCTGACTTTGATCCATGGTGCACATAGCTGATTTCTCTCCTTCTCAAACTAAAATAAAAGTTCAACATTTTTCACACAATGTAAAATTGCTTGTAATGCCCACCGTGATTAATGGGATAAAAAAACGAGCAGCGACCTCCGTGTGAAACTTGGCAGCTGTGCAGCGATCGTACTGGATGTTTTTCTCATTCAGTGACTGTGAGTAGTTGCAGGAAGCTACTGGCTGCCTAGAGCGATGGTTGGTGGCTTCCTGTCTCCAAACAGTCAGACTGCAGTCACTCTCACACAGATTCACGAAGATTTGCCAATAACTGAAGTCTAATTCATAAATAGACTGCCAACACATTGCAATGAATGTGAGTCAGTGTGTGGCGATGAGTCTGTTTGCAGTAGGAGACTCAACTCATGTGGTTGCCAGCTGCTTGTTTCTGGTTGTACTCCTGTATGAAAGCCAGGTTACCGAGGGACTTCCCTGCAACCACTCTCAGGCTTTCTGAATCTGTGTGTCCGACTCCGTCTTATCGCTCTGTTGCACAAGTTCATTGCACACAGTTGCAGTAATCTTGGTCGCGCCGTGGTGTTAAACGGCCGTTCTCCTCAGTGCGAGTGTAGCAGGAAAGAGTTAAAACAGCAGCTCGAACCATAAATAAAGCAGACGCTCAAATACGAGCGCGTGCAGATGGAATTTAATGGTTCTGTTTTGTGGCAGGTAGAACAACGGTTTTTAAATTTCGTTTCAGCGTCTTCCCCTTGGGAGAAATCCCAGACAGCAGCAGCGATTGTTTGAAGGAGCGTCAGTCACAGCTGCTCGTCTCTGCCTCGTTCTGCTGCTGTCAGATGAAAATTGCTTCTTTTGGGGTCCAAAGACAGAAACTCTCATTCATTGCAGATTAAATGCAGGAGAACGAATGTTCCCGACGGCTGTAAAACGCGTCCGAACCGTGGAGATGAATCTCTCCGTACTGTACTCTCACTACACTCAGACCGAAAATTCATTTGAGTGAAATAAAGAAGTTTCCACTTGAGATTGGCTGGCAGATTGTCACCCCATTTCCCTTCTTAACGGGTGAAAAGTGATTTTTTTCAGTAACTTCACAGCCTCTCATCTCGTCCTCCTCCACTTCCAATATGCTGCGATCATGAATCTAAATCACTTCCTCCTCTCGGTGTGTTGCTTCCCCGTCGTCCACTGTTATTTTAGGGTCACGTGCGATTATATTTAAACACTGCGTCTCCCATCAACCGGAGACTTTTCAAATTAACACACCATCTGGTGCTCATGATTAGAGGTTTTTAACTGCTGAACAACAGAGAAAGTGTTTGTAATCATTTACACTGAGCTGCTCAAAGTCACACAAAAATGCTTCAAACAACAAAATCCACGTGGGAAACAAAATGACAAAGTGAGGTTGAAGGACGATCGCAGGACTGGAAACATCGGTGAAGACGTGAGAAAAAACCGCATCAATAATATGTTATAGTTAAAAATATATGTCATTTTATTTTTATTATAGCGCTACGGCAACGAGTAGACTCACTGCTCAGGTCTTCGTGTTGACCCACCCTTGTTCACGGCGTTGCTTCAGCTCTCTGAGGTCCCTCCACAGCCGCTCAGCCGGGCTGAGCTCCGGGCTCCGGGCCCTTACAGAACCTTTTTTCTTTTCTCCTGCTGCTGTGCTCGGGGTCATCGGCCTGCTGATGAGCCAGTTCGGTCCGAGCTTTGGCCGTGGGACGGTTCGTGGTGACTCAGTGACTGCAAGGTGATCAAATCATCATTCCTCCATCACCGTGCCAACGGTTGGTACAACGTGTTCACGCTGATATGACGTGCTCGATTTCATCCAAATGTGCACAATGAACAAACATCTCCACTGAGGTTTGTTCCAGAAGTCTCCAGAAGCTTTGCAAACCTAATCCACGCTGTTCCTCTTAAAGGAAAGATGTTTTCTCCTGCAGCCCTTCCAAACAAGCCACACTTGTTCAGTCTTTTTCTAATTGTTCTGTCTTGAACTTTAACCTTGAACATGTGAACTGAGGCCCGCAGACTCTGAGCGTCGCACGCTCTGGCCCTGGGATGAATTTGCAGGGACATCCACTCCTGGGAGGACTGTGGCATTGTGCTAACACACCTGAGTCCTTCAGAACTGCAAAGTGCCAAAACGTCTGCATTTGTAGAGGTACTCGCGCCTGATGATGAGCAGCTAATTAAGTATATTTTGCATTTAATTAACCCTCCTAATTCCTGTGGAAGCAGCGAGGGTGGACTTTTCCACGTGAAAACACACCACACACAGATGTACCACGGCAGGAGTTACACATGTTCACCTTAACCAGTTATTATGTGTTAGTTTAGCACATTCACCGTGTGAGTCTGACACGGGACAGCTTCCTGTTTCTCTTTTTATGTTCAAACGCTTTTCAAACACGATGGACTCACGTGTTTGAAGTTGCGGAAGGGGACGAACTGAACGATGTCCCGGAGGACGGGCTCTCCTTTGGGCGACCGCAGGATCCCGTCGTCACCGTCCAGCATCTGCATGTCGCTGAAGTCGGCGCTCCCGACCCCAACGATGATGATGGACATGGGGAGGTGGGAAGCCTGAACGATGGCCTCCCTCGTGTCGGCCATGTCAGTGATGACGCCATCTGTCAGGATCAGCAGGATGAAGTATTGCTGGAGGATTGAACATGAAGAGACTCAGTCAGACTAGCTTCTGTCACCAGAAGTATCAGTGGGTTTAAATCCAGCAGCTCTGACGGGTTTTAAAAGAAGAAGCAGTGGCAGCATTTCAAACGAACCACACACACACACATATATGTGTGTGTGTGGTTCGCTGACATTTTCTGGTACAGTGTGGCTGGAGTGGTGCACGATTGTCTGACTGTCTGAAAGCAGATGAAGAGAAACTGGTGAAGAGATCCCAGCGGAGTTATTATAGCAGCCTCGTTAGCGACCGAGCCGGTGTCTCAAAAGCCTTTTCTTCCCGCTTCTAATTGCAGCATCTTTAAACTGTACTCTGTGAGGAGTGTTTGTCATAAAAGTCTGGTTCGTTTTATTATTATTAGGTTTTCATTTGAAGATCAAACAATGACTGAACGTGCCGAATTGCCCGCCAGCCCGCTCAGATCTGCCCACTCGGCTGGCAGCCTTTCCCTGAGCTCAGTGTTTTGATCTGGGTAGCTAAGGGGTGAAGCTTTGACGTGTTAGTTTCTGGCTGCTCCTAAGGAAGCCTGCGCTTTCCTCGGCCTTTAAATACAATCATTTTGTCAAAAGTCATCAGCCACGATTTGTGGTAGTGACAGTGACAGCATTGGTCCTGACCACTTTGCCTCGTGTTTACGTGCAGTGGGAACTCTTTGCACCATTTTTCGATGGCTAATATTTTAATTAAAACTATGACCTTTCCCTAAACCTAACCAAGGAGTTTTGGTGATTAAGGATAACTAAAGCTCAGTAAAACAAAGTCAAACACGTCTCCCACAGGATACATGACTGCTGAGAGTCTCACTTTACACAACCATCACCCCTACGGCCTTCGCGTGCACGGTTCCTCTTCCTTTCTGCAGCAGCACTGCGTGCGCTCGGTGCAGATATTGCCGTGGCTGAGTTGTCAGGGTACCCGTATCAAAAGAGACGTCATGCATATTCCTGAGACACTTTGGATTATTGGGCAGAATTTGGCGCCACAAGAAAGAAAACAGGTATCAGAAAGCTTTCCTGTCTCAAAACTCAATTAAAATATGAAACTAGATCGCGCCTCACCATGGCCTCTTTGGTGTGGACCTCCTGCGACGCAGACTTGGCCACTTTCTGGATGATGGGGGCGATGTTGGTGGGGCCGTAGAGCTGCAGCTTAGGTAGGCAGGCCTGATATGCCTCTACCACGCCCTGGATGCCTGGCAGGACACAAAAACAAAGGTTTAATCAGAGACTGTCTTCCGAGAGCAGGGAGGGTTTCACAGCTGCTTGCTGGGTCCAAAAAACTAGAACCACACAGAAATCTAAGGCTCTACCTAAAGATCCTTTGTCCTACGACTACTAGCTTCCATTTCTACCTGTAGATCCGCAGCTGAGCACACCTCTTCCTTCAGTTTATAACCAGAACAAGTTGCTGTTTGCTGGCTGTGTTTGTTTTATTAACTGGTGAAAATGGCTGTTGTTGGAAAAAAGTCTGTATGTTTGTTTGTCCAATTTTGGGGGAATCAGCGCCTTTAACCATGGATGATGCATGCGTGATGCCGATTTTGTTAATCATATATATATATATATCATGTTGGGAGTGTGACTGCTTTAACTCTTTTCCTGATGAAGACGACATTGGACGGCGTTCCCTGCACCATCACTAACTTCTGATCCACACCCAGTAATTTTGTTCAGTGAGCAGGCAGGAAACCGCTCGGTCCATAAAGAGCTTCAGGTATCCGTGCCCGTGTGATGCACCTGTACAGCGTATAGTTGTTAACTAAGCCAGCTAGCGTTAGCTGCACCTTCACGGTCACGTCATCACATGTACGGTGGAAGCACTGTGACGTCTTTTTAGAGCCTCAGAAATGTAATCGCCATTATTTGGACTACAGAAACCAGTGGGTGACATCACGGTACCAGTTTCCATCATTTATATACAGTCTGTGACCTTAAAGGTGAGTTTTAAGTATTAATTTTTGGGCAGTTTTGTTTAGTCTTTTACAACCTCTGTATAAAGATTCACTTCTGTATCTTTATATTTGTGCTTTTATGTGCACTTATGTGTTTCATATTATTTTAATGTCCTTACTTTATGGATTTCATTCTTTTATTAGTATTTATTAAATATACTGACGATTTATGTTTGTGGCTTTGTTTCGCCTCTCTCTGTGTTATTAGAGTCGCTGTTGTTCTGGACATCTGGCCTTCTGGTTGGGTTTAGACATGGCCTCCTCACGTGTGGAAATGTCACACGGAGGTGACGGCAGGTGAAAAATCCTGTCAGCCATGTGTTTTATGTGACGTGTCCCTGATGAAGCATCACTTGTCACTAAGCTAAGTGTCGTGCCTGAAGCTCGTTTGCCGTTCTTGCACGCCGACTCTTTGGTCTGAGCTCCTTTCATCCCTCGCCTTTTTACCCGAGCTTTCATCTGCTGTAAGTGATTACACTTCAGTCTCTGTTTATCGCACTCTGACGGTCTCAGGTCATCTCGGTGATAGAAATCACATCCATCATGTTTAGTCTGTCAGCGTTATATGTTAAACCTGTCAGTGACTTTATTCAAATTGAGTCTTTTCAATTTTTGGAAGCACACAAAAATGACACTTTTCTAATTAAATAGGAAGTCTGGCATGCATTAGCCATATTTGGCCTACCTTCATACACTAGGGGGCGCTGCAGAGAGAGGAACTGGAAAACCAGTTGCTCATTAATTACATAATTTATGTTTACACATATATACATGGTACGAGTGTCTCCTTCTGCTCAGCCGTGGACATATGAGGTCTGTGAGGCTTCACGGTCCGTCTCTCCCAGTCCTTTCAGAGGCATCCCAGCACGCCCGGAGGCGACACTGATGTGATTTACTGTCTGAAGGTCATTGGGAAGACACACTCAGACTTAATTAAGAGCGTTGAGGGTTGAAGTGTCTCTGAGCCGATCGATGACCTTTAGCAGCCAAGAGTGCGAGAGGCCTTTATCTAAACGCTCTGTCTGGCTGTCTCACCCAAGAAACCAGGAAGACACAGCTGTGAGGTTAGAGCAGAAACTCCAGCTGTCAACATCTGTATGTCTGCCTAAAGTAACAGCTCAGATAAAATTACTCTGCCTCATTTTCACTTTTCCATTTAAGAAGAAAGTCACAATGTGACAACTGTCAATCTTCCAGCTGTCAGGAAGTTTTCTTCTTTCTTTTCTTCTCTGCCTCGTTATCTTCGTGCCAAATCTAAACTAGTTTCTGATTGGCCCCAAACTGTTGGGTTTCCTGCCAGTGGGACATGCTCACAGCATCTCGCCTACGAGGCGTTCAGGAGGCGTCTTGGCCACATGGCCGCTCTGAGCCCCGCCCAAGCGACTCAGCTCCTCCCCCGTCCCTATGGGAGAGGATCCTCAGTTAGGCCACGTTCTCTTTCTTATATTGATAACGACATCGACAGCTTCTCTTTCACACAGACTGGTACAGCGTGTGCATCACTGCCAACGCCGTACCGCTCATCCGCCAGTTTCCCCTGACGTGCTTGAAATCCTCCACTTGAGGCTCCAGGAGACTCCGCCTTTACAATATCTAGATCTATCTGTGTGTGTGTGTGTGTGTGTGTGTGTGTGTGTGTGTGTGTGTGTGTGTGTTTTAGGATAACTTTCCACTTTACAGCGACAGAAAATGTCTTTAATGCCTGACCAGCTTTTGATTTTTCTTAATTCATAAATGAATATTTCAAACATCAGATGAGGTCAGATATCAGCTGTGAGTCCTCTGAGTTCTGGTTTAGAGGTTTAATTCATAGATGCCTGCTGGCGTGTTTGAGTGTTCGCAGCCTCTGGGCAAATATTCTTTCATTCATTAAATATTGATCGAGTCAAAGAGGCTGGAAAGAGGAAAAAGAAAAGGTGAATTTTTCACATCTTTATTCAGCCGAATCTCTTTTTCAACACCTGATATTGGAGAATGATTTTTCAAACTGGGGGAGAAAAACCAGTCAAACCACATAAAAAACTCTTTTTCTGAAGAAACGTGGCAAAAAGGGCAGCACAGATGGCGACAAATACAGAAGAGAAGCAAAGATTTCTGCTTCCTGCCACTGCGCCAACGTGTTGATCGGGGCGGAGCTCAGATCAGTGTCCTGAGCCCCACGAGCGTCTCTCGGCGTAAATGTTTCGGCTCAGACGAGCGGAGACGCTGATGCACGTGTCTGCCGAATGCTGATTGGTTGGCAAGTGTGCCAGAAAAGTGAAGGTGAAAATGAAAAGCGGGCTGCAGTGGACACGTTTTAGTTTTTCAGTTTCACTTCTGCTCTTTGTGCGTTGTTCGCTGCGGCTGGCTGACGGACCAACGACAGCACAAACCAGAGCGACCACATGCTTTTGCGCGCTCGCGGTGGTTAGCCAGGTAATAAGTGGTTACCAACAGTCACAAAGAGGTATATAGTGCTGCACTAAAAATCACCCTTTGATTACTTTGGTTGCTAGGAGATTGCACGGTCAGCTGCAGACTGCATGGAAGACGCCGACTTCTCTTCCCTGCTAAATGTTGAGGCTTTGGAAAAGTGTCTGTTGCAGCAGTAAGATACGGCTTTTATTTTGAAGGTGAACGGTCTCCCCAGCCGGTCACTGCCAGGGGTCAGCAACCCTGTGCAGGCCTGTGAATGAGGCCTAAGACAGCCTAGTTGAGGGTTACTGCTGGTTGGCACTTTGCTTCACATACCAACAGTGACATCAGAAAGAAGACGACGATACGGTGGAAGCACTGGTTAATTCACAAATCCTGAATTTAAATCTAACACTTGCTAGATTGTTTCCACCTTTGTCTTTTGCGTGGACCACTCTCTCCTTCTACAAGGCTTCAGTGATCACTACAAGGCAAAATAAAAAAAATAGAGTTTAGGAAATGAAACAGAGCCTACAGGAAACAGAGCTCAGCGGCACAGTGAACGGTTCTTCCTGATCTGCAGTCGCCATCAAACTGATTCCCACTTCAAACACTTTCCTCGGCTCCGGCTTCTGAAGCTCACTGTCGAACATTTGAGTCGTTTTTCTGTCTTTTTTTAATTTTCAAAGACAGCAGGAAATCAAAGAACCTACCTGCACACTCCGGGTTGTCCTCGTTAAAATTCACCGCGAAGTCGTGGGAGACCTGGAGCAGAGGGAGAGGAGGGAGGAACAGGAAGTGTGTTTGATCTCTGCATCAAAAAAGACAACCTACAGAAACAAACTAACAATGAAACTCTTCACCTTCATCCCTCTGCATCTCTTCCTGTTCTTCTTCTTCTTGACATCTAAAGCTGAGTAGTTGCCTGCCTCCCCCTCCTCCCTCCCCCCGCCTCACAGCATACTCACAGGACAGGTGAGTTTCTAGTCTAACCGACAGGTGAGGGAACACTGGGAAAAATAAAAGCTTTAAGCTTTGTAAAGCAAACCGACGCCACAGAGGAGCTTCGGTTCCAGCGCTCAGTGTTTTTACACTTTGCAGCGTTCAGAGGAGACGGAGCGGTCTGCACAGCGCGCTCTCGTTCCTGCAGAGTAACGCTGGGCCAGGTTGCTTTTTAGCTTATAAGAGATCAGCAGTGATTCAAACTGTATTTTTTAAAACCAAAGAAGTCTTTAAAGAATTTTAAAGTCTTAAAAGACTTTTTTCTTACTGCACATTAACCCTAAAACAACCTTTTAAGGATGCAGGCCCTGATCGGAAAGCTGCCTTTATTAGTATTCTTCCTTTGTGAGACGCACTCGTCAAACGCGTGATCAAATAATTTCAGGAATCAGCTTCTAAAAATCAAAAACTGACTTAAATAATTTACCTTTGGCTGCTCTGCCACTGGAGGTCGGCTCTCCTCGAGCACCTGTGGACCGAGTCCAGCTCGGCTGCTAATGTCTGATCTCTGGACGTCCCGGTGAACCTCTTTGCATCTGAGTGTGACTGCAGGTTGCTTTAGCAGATGCACGCTGTTCCTGACACTGTGTCTCCTCCTG
>VVHJ01055171.1:0-11885 GCA_015107715.1 Tylochromis polylepis
AAGCGAACGAGAAATGCAGAAAACAGATTTGAGATAGGAAACTGTTCTTGAAGTACACTGAGAGAGAGAGAGAGAGAGAGCTGTACAGGAAGTGTGATTTTTATCGTGGTGAAAGCAAAACAGCAAAGGTAAGAAGGAATTAATGACGATGTTTATCAAATGTGAAGCGTAGTTTTCATCTTCTTTTGCTGCTGGTTCAGTGAATTTTGGTTGGAGAGTGACAAAACCTGCAGCATCAGAATCTGTGAGCTGTCGGCTGTCAGCCCTGACTGCGTGTCCGTGTCCGTGGCGTCGGGTGAGAAAGCCGACAGCTCACAGATTCTGACGCGTCGGGTCCGCGCTCTGTGTTTACGTCTTTGTGTGGAATCCGTTCACCTGCTCTCATTTGTTGTTTTAGCTGTTTGGTGGTTGTTGAAATGAAAGCTTTAACCCGAGATTCTGGTGTTTCTGGCAAAATACATTTATATTTAAAAATCGATTCAGGATTTAATGAATCGATATCGCGTAATTCAAGCTAAAATCGATTTTAATCGGAAAATCGATAATTGAAACCCAGCCCTAGTTGTCAGGCGCTAGCATATGAATGTTGATCAGAAGTATATCATCAAACCATCCGTATCTGTTGTATGCAGACCCCTTTATTTATATATACTAAGGTGTGTATTTTGCTTTGTTACACAAAACTGATATCACAGAAACAATGACGACAACGTCTTAAAAATGCATCACCTAGTGGTGGCACGCAAAGCTCTGGCCATACAAGCTTTGAAATAAGCAAGAACTTTGAGACCTCCATGTTAAGGCCCAGAGAAACTCTGCTGCTTGTTGATTCAAACCTTCCTCTGAGTTTCCTCCACCGTCTGCAGACCTCCGTCTATTCTGACCTCGTTTTGTTGTGTGTTTCAGTTTTGAAATACCCTCCTCATCTCCTCTCCTCTCACATACACAAAACCTAACAGTGACACATCCAACCCCATCGCCTTCGAAAACAGTTTCACATAATTATCCCGCCGCACCAAAAGTCTGTTTTCTTTTCTTGTGGGAAATTGCTGTGTATCGCTGAAAATCCATTGAAAGCTTCAGACAAAGAGGAGAAAAAGCAACTGTGGCTGCAGCCTGGATTCCTCCACACACACACTGTCCATTGTCTTCTCCCCTATTATCAAAGCCAACAGTGTGGCTTTTTTTTCCCTCTCCTGTGTGTGTTTTGTAATGGCGGTGGAGCCGACACCCAGTGGGAGAGCCTGCCTGCCTGCAGGGGGACAGATGGGTGTAATTATGTTATTTTTTACCTCCTCCAGGAGCTGGCTGCCAGCTCGGGGAAATTAGCATCACACCTGTGTGTAATTGGATAAATTAGCTTGTCGAGCAGCAGTGCTGAGACAGAGGTGGACGATAAGGTGTGTGTGTGTGTGTGTGTGTGTGTGGAGGGGCTGGAGGGGGGGAGGCAGGTAAAATCAGCGAGGAGTTGTTTAGTGTGTGTCAAAGAAGAGGCTGTCAGGGGAGCAGAGATGTCACACCTGCAATGGAAAATGTCACCCAGCAGCTCCGCGCACACACACATACACTCTGATACACAGTCACGCAACAGAAAGACACATTAAAGGACAAACTCAGTGAAAAAGACACAAAACAAACAGCACACACAGGCAGACAAACAAAAACAGAGGAAGATATAAACACACAAACAGTGAGCAGAGGCAAAGGAGGCTGGATACATATGTTTAAACACACTCACACACACAGTTTTTCTCCTGCAAATCTCTTATTGTAGTCTAGAAATATAGGGAAAGGAAAAGATCGTGTTAATGCACACAGAAGACATGTTTCACAAATGGACCAGGGGCCTATTCCAGAAAAACGGGTTCAACAAAGCCCGAGTTTAAAAACTAAACTCTGAGTTAATCAACTCTGTGACTGGAGTCTTCAGTTCCAGATCAGGGTTGGTTCAATCAACTCTGAGTATGTTCAACCTGAGGTAAACCCGTGCATGAACAGAGAAAGAAAGCCATCATCAATGGAGCTCGATACCACGATTCACCATGGCAACGGGTAAATAAAGAGCAGGACCTCCATTTTAATCCAGTGGAAAGAGGAATATTTGTTAATACAGACCAAGACGTTTATCTTAAAAAGCAGGAGGGGAGAAAACAGCAATTTTAATTCACTTTGTCCATTCTGTCATTGTCATACACAACATAAAATTAGTGGGAAAAACAAACAATAATTCCCCATCTTACATTGTAAGTACACTGTGCTTTTTGGGGAGCAGGTGGTATTATGGAGTGACTTAACCTGACCTAACTTCCTGCCATTTTACAGGAAAAGAGACACAAATTATGTTTTAATTAATTTTAAGCATGGCATAAGTAATTTTAAGCACATGTAATTTCTTGGTTATTTTAATGGTAAAACAAACAGTATTTCCCCATCTTAAATATGCTTTATTTTTTCAGCGTGCATGCCGTTTTATGGAGTAGATTAGTCTTGCCTTTTTATATCTTTTATTTTTTTATCTTTTTTATTTATTATGTTGACATGCATGACGGATTTTCATTTTTTCACTTACGTACTCAAAATTACTTGCAGTATAATGTGTGTCTCCTTTCCTCTAAAATACCAAGAAGTTAAGTATTTGCATCTAAATATAATTACATTGTAATTTCAAATACAGTACATTGAAATCCCATTTAATTACAGCAGAATTATGACACTAATCGTGGGCCGTGTTATAAAGTGTTATCAGTAATTGATTAATGTTCTACAGTGTAACCATTTAGAATATAAACCTTAATAGTAAGAGGTCAGTCATGGTAAATGTTTTACATTTAACTCAAAAACTTCAGAGTAGCTTTCCAAGTGTTTAACTAATGTAAAATTTTGTCAGCAAAGACAAATAATAAATAAGTCATTCTGTAATAATAATCATTTTGGGAGGATGAACCATCTTAAATGTGAAATTGCAGTTTGTTACAATTACAGACTGTGAACAAAATAAGACTCTATGACTGGATCTAAAATCTGTCCAGATGGGACTGAGGCACAAAATGACTGGAACCAAAGTGACGATCCTGACTCCAGGTGGGTTTGAATCAGTGATGTGTAACCACATTAAAACAGCACAAGAAAGCAGCCCACCGGTTGTGATACATAAAAGCAACATACAGAGCGGTCACATCAGGTGTGTTATTGATAAAATATAAAGTGTGCTCACATTTTCTAACCATAAGTCACTCACCCAACCTTTTTGTTAATGTTCTGTTTCTGCAGCCTGACGATTTAGCCATCTGCTATATTAAAGGAAATGACAATTAAACGGTGTTTTATTGTTTTTAAAATGCACTTCGGTGCCATGGCTGCTAAGGTTCAATGGTCTGGACAGGGGAAGCTTTTTAAGATGTAAACACATGTTTGGCACTGGGGGTGTAGTTAGGACTGGCACATCTAAAACTTCTAAGCCACCTAAAATTAGGTCGTCTAGTGCTTATAACATAATAGTTGCGTGTACTTTGTTTTTTGTTGAAAGAATCCTGTCTTGTGGGTGGGAATAGCACGGATTACTTGTGCTTCATCTATTTGCCTGTAACTTTCTTTCTTCTGACCTGATTAGGGATGCAGCACTCCTGAACATGTTGGGCTTCAGGGGACTATAAAGCTGGCCTGCCAGGTCCTCTCCCTCTCTTTCTCTGGCTGTCTGAATTACAGTTTGTTGTCTTTATTTTGTTTCACATTCATTCATATCTAGCAAGCGCTCAGATATTAATACACTGACTTCCACACAGTCTCACAATATTGCTTGTTTCCTTTACTGTGTTTGACTGAAAAACTGTGTTTGGTCTCCCTTCTTTCCTAAACACTTTGGATCTGGGCAGAAACATAGGTTTTCATTGTTTTCATGGTATTGTTCCTAATATATTAGTGACACCTGAGTGCAGCCTGATATCTTCTAGTCCCGTCTGCAGTCAGAGCCCAGATGTAGAAGTAGAGCTTTGTGGGGGATCTCAGGTTTGCTTTTTTCCTCTTCTGAAAACAAAATTTATTGCCTCATGTTTTACATTTGCAGTGCATTTTGTCTATCATATTCTATGGATTCTTGTATTGTGACTGTCATTGGTGCTTTTTATCATGTTTTTTTTTAATTTCCTGCTTTTGCTAGCAGTGCTCTATAACCTTGTTCTGAACGATGCTTTACTTGGGTTGGTGCATTGCATTTCTACAGAATTCGCTGCTGCACTGGTTTCTCGTGCCCTCTCCTAAATCCAGCAAAATAACTGTGAAGATCTGCATGGGCTTCCTGTCTTTTATGTTTCCATTGCTGTTACTGATAGTTGTTAATGAAGATAAACACAGAAGCATACACTGAAAAGAAAGTCTCAGCTGTCGAACAGCAAAGTCATCATCACAGCTACTTCTGGTCATGCTCTGTCATGGCAAATAAAATTTTGAATATGATGACCATATTCCATAATGACAAGCTTTCTTTGTAAAGGCATAATAAAAGAAAATTAAAACAGTGGCTGTGGCAAATGGAGTCATAGATGCATAGGTCTCAGTCGTTTTGTGATGGTCACACAAATGAGAGAAATCTGATTTGCTTGTTACCCTCTCTAAATATAATAATAATGTAACTATTTTCATCAGTGTAGTTTGACTGAAAATATTTGATTAGCGATTATAACACATATAATCTACAACATTAGAACAAGAACCCCAGTTCTTCATTTTGAGCAAGCACCCAGGCTAAGGAATGGACAACCAAGAAAAAAAGGCATGAAAGGCGTGGATAAAACGATCAAATACTTGACTGTTTTTCTAAAAGATTTTAAACCGAGTAATATAGCAGAGCTTCTTCTATGGGCTTCAGATCCGTGGTGTCATTCATATGAGAGGCTGAAATGACCCCACCAAAGGGTTCAGTTCAGAATCCTTTGGTTTTTTGCAAAGTGAAGTATTGTCACTGAGTACTCCATAAAAAAAAAAAACACCGCTATTGCTGCTCTGGTGGTATCACCTTGAGTAACACAGTGAAAATGTCTGGTAGTTAAAAGTATTTTTAGATCTAAAAGAGTTGTTTGAAAAACAAAGCTGTTAAATACCAGAGTTGCTTACTTCCACACGATGCACTACCATCTGTACACTGTAATGTACATGTAACTACAGTAAATTCAATAAATGAACCACACACATTATTACATTATTATCCCAATATCTTTAATAAAGTCATGTATTTTTTGAAGGGATTGTGTGGCCCAGGAATTAGTGTGACAACCGTTCTCTGGATGTTTCTTCAGGTTTGAAATGGAGTATTTGGATTATTTTTGCTGCTGGTGAACAAGCGTTACTCTGTACAGTAACGTTAGAGCCCTTTACTGATTGCATAAAGAAAACAGATCATTAGAACAGCACTAATAGTCAGTCTTGTCTGACAACACAGCTTCCTGTCTTGCTGGTGTCAGCTGCCTGCCTGCTTGGCACTCTCAGAGATTACTTAGGCCAGTACACATGGATTTGCACTCTGATTTGTCCCTAGATTTTTTTTAATCAATATCTGTAATTAAATAACATTTTCTCAGTAATTGTTACAGGTTACAGTTCTATTTATTATAACTTAACAGTATAACGCTGGCAAAAAATAATCTCTTGCCTCAACATGATTTCATCCATTGAGAAACCATTCGAATACATGTTGCATCACATCGCTAACATAATATTTAGTTACATTAAGACTGAAGTTAGATAAAGAATGCCTTCAGATTAACAGATCTGTGACTGAATTCAGAATTGGTGATTTTTTTTTCTTCCCTAGGGGTACCTTAAGTAGTAAAGCAATGCATGATATATGCATAATGGCATTTGTAGTGTTTTCTGGCTTGGGACAGCAAACCAAAATCAGTTTTGTTGTCACCCCCCACTGGTCACATCAGAAGGCTGTCCCTCACTGAGTCTAGTTAAGATGGAGGTTACGTCCTATTAAAATTAAAAAATAGCAATATAAAGTAAACCTGTCAGCCTTGTTGAAGTTTAATATCACAAGCAATGTTACCAAACTTTAAAAGGGAAAGTGCATTCCTTTACTCAGATGTCAAATTATTCATTTATGGTACCTGGCTCGCCTAAGACAGATTTGTCAAGCACTTTGATTTGAGCCATTCTGGCCCAAAGATAGCTCAAACATCAGTGCCCAGTCAGGCTGACTTAACCAGATGATAAGATAACAATACAGTTAGACACAAAACAGTGTGTTATGGGGTTTTTTTGTTTGTTTGTTTTGTTTTTTGGAAGATTTCTGAAAATATCTTTAGCAGGCCTGTTCTACAACAATATCTACGTATTAAGCAATTTTATTAATAGGTGCTCTAGCTACATGATCTAAAGATGTCCTGCATATTTGTGCAGAAGTTACACAGCAACAAGTATCCTGGTTTGAGATTGTGTGGCGTTTGCTTGTTCTCTGTGCACCTGTGGAAGTTCTCTCTGTGGGAAGTGCTCTATCCACGCTCACCCCACAGTCCAAAGACATGCATGTTAGCGTCACTGGTGATTCTGACTTGGCTATAGGTGAGGATGCCAGAGTGAACAGTTGTCTGTTTCTGTGTGTTGGCCCAGTGCAGGGCTGGTGACCAATGATGACTAGTTAAAAATAATGGATGGATAATAAATAAAAAAGAATGTTGGTGAAATTGATGTACTGATCTGGTAGTGACGTGATCAGGTTTCAGGTTGGCCTCGTCTTCTCGCTCAGTCAGATGCATGAAAACAGATTATATCAAAATATTAATCCCAAAATCTTGACTTTAGGTCATTTGATTACATATTTTGTTACGTAAAATAATGTAAAATGTTAAAGTTAATTGAATCTTGTTGAATGAAATGTAACTAATTGGTATATATTCTGTTTATACCAAGCATATTTTCATAATGGTTAAATTATTTGAATAAATAAACTACTGATTTTAGATATTTCATTTACATTTATTTCAGAATTACTGAGTACTGTGAAAAATTAAACATACTATTAGTCCAAACAGGACACAAAATTACGCTGCAGTCTCAGCAGATCAACTCAGCACATCCAACTGGTAAATCTCATACAGCACACTATTTAAGCTGCTTCACCCTGCCTGCAGTTTCTGTGTCTCTGCAAGCCACTTTGAAACCCACCTCTATTCCAGGTCCTTCCATGCAGCGCGTCATTGAGCAGCTAACAGCTGCTCTCCTTGCCTCTGGCTTGCTATGTACACACATATAAATTACTGCACATGGAAATAACTGGCTTCTTATGACTAAAGAGGTTCTGACAGAGCAACAAGAATTATTTTTCCAGAAAAATTGTTTGAGCAGAAGTCAACTGAAGTTAATCGAATGTTAAATGGGAAAAACAGTGGCAGAGAAAATGTCAGTAACAGAGAAAAAAAACATTTAACAGGGGGAAAAGTGCATTCTCATATCTAACTTGGGCTTGTGGCCATCATAAGAGGCAAAATGGAAAGAAAATTAGCCTAGATGTTGCTATGAATCTTTACTTAATACTTTGCGATTAATTTTGAGACCGCCCAGATTTAATTTGCGACCCCTGCGGTAGTCCCACAGTAAAGGCAAACCAAGTTTCTTTATCGAACATGATTCATCGATGCCACACAAGGCATAAAAAAAAACTGAGTAAACTGGACAACAGAGACAAACATACAGCAGGGAAGAAGTGGAGGAGAGGTTGATGTGAAATATAAAACATTTAAAACTGTCACTTAGTGGCTACAAAAAGTTGGTTACAAAAAAAACTGAGGGAAAAGGGTTTTATTTTAAATCCCACTTCAAATAATGATGCCAAGTCATAAGTAATTCAAAAATGGGAAAAAACTAAAGGGGTAGGGACAGATAGGTCAGAGGTCTGTGGTCCAGAATTCACTGGTTTAATTTGTGTATGAAGACCCTGATAAGGACAAGCACAAGAGGATGGATGGAGGGATGAATTTGTGTATTAAATCCTACTTCCTAATAGCACCTCATGGTGTCTGCCTTTATCAGCACATCTGTCCTGAGCGTCTGAAACAACATGTCTGATCTTTTGGCTCCATCTAGTGGCAGCTCCATCTTTATCTCCCATTCTTTAAATCTATGGCCTCTGCATGTACAGCTCTTGCTCCTGCAGTTCTGTTCTGTCTTTTATAAGCATCTTTCATCTGGCAAGACAAAAAACACAGCCACATCTACTTGTATCTTGTAAATATCAACCACTTTGTAGTGTCTTGTTGGGTTGGGCTCTCCTTCAGCAACAGTGGAAGCTCTCTAATCGCCTAACAGATCACATCCCCACTTCCAAAAACACAAGCACGCTGTGTAAAATGTAAATAAAGACAGAATGCAATGATCTGTAAATCTTATGAATCCATATTTTATTGACAATTCACCTTTTACAATTTATTAAAAAAAAAATCAACTCAAACAAAATTGTTAGGCAAGAGCAAGAATAGGCTGGAAAAGTAATTGGTACTACAAAGAAATGGCTGGAGGAACATTTTGCTGCCATTTAGGTTAAATGACAACAGGTCAGTAACGTGGTTGGGTATAAAAGGAGGATCTTGGAGAGGCAGGGTTTCTCAGAAGTAAAACTTGGCAGAGCTTCACTAAACTGCAAAAAAAAAAAAGTGTCAACAAATTATGGAACAACTTCAGAGTAATGTTCTCCAACAAAAAAAAGACTTTGACTATCTCATTATCTAAAGTGCATTATATCATCAAAAGATTCTGACCTGCAGAAATCTGTGTGCAAGAGACATGGCCAGAAATCACCACTGGGTGATGATCTTTGGGATCTCACGTGGCATTAAAAACATGCATGATTCTGTCACTGAAATCACAGAAATCACAATCTGTGGACACAGTTCACCATGCCATCCATAAATACAGGCTAAAACTCGTCGTTTTATCCTGTATTTATGGATGGCAGTAGTATGTATGGCAGAAGCCGTACTGTATGTGAACATGATCTTCTCTGGACCGAAGCTCATTTAAAATGGACTGAGGCAAAGTGGAAAACTCTTTTTTTGGTCACATGAATCAAAATGTAAAAATCTTTTTGGAAACTATGGACACTTACAGACTAAAGAGAAGAGGGACCATTCAGCTTGCTAGTGTTCACATTTTAAAATCCTGCATCTATGACAGTATTGGGCTGCATTACTGCCTATGGAAGTTGCAGATTGCGCGTCTGGAAATGTACCATCACTATGAAAGATATTCAGACATATGGTTCCATTCAGTTGGCATCTGTTTTAGGAGAAGTCTGAAATATTTCAAAGGACAACACTAAACTGCATACTGTAGTTTACAGCTGTTTCGAATAGCTGGGAGGCAGACGGATGCAAACCCAAATTTACAGGGGAACAGGACCAGGAAATCTAAATACTAGAAATCATGGAATTGAGGGGTACTAAGAAGAGGCACACATAGGGGATAACAAGTGGGAAACAGTGGGATCAAATCCGAGAAAATGAGACATGGGAAGTTAAACTCAATACAAGGCAGATGAGACAAGAGACTATCAAAATAAAACAAGAAATAACTAACAAGGGAACATCTTACACAGAGATGGAGACTTAACATACAAACTTGACACAATGGGATACAAGGGGAAAACCAAGAAAACAACAGGAGTCTAAACAGGATGAACTCTAATACACTAATACATAACATTACATAACAATACATAACACTAATACATAACTGAACAAAGAACTATGGCCAAACATACTGAGAGTGTTATAAAAAAAGTAAACTAAGAACCAAATAGAACATTAGAATCATAAACAGACATTCAAAAGTCCACAAAGTGGAGCTTCTGGGCCCAAAACTCTAAACCATGACAGAAGTTCTATGACAAGCAGGATGGCTTCACAGTGAAAGAGTCCGGGTGATGAACTGACCCACTTTTGGCTTCATAACTTGAACTCTCCTAAGTATAAATTACTCCTCATACGGCTTTTCCTACTTACCTGATCTGGACCTCATTCTTTGTAATTCATTTGAAAGAGCCGATGTTGGTCGTGCCCCATTTAATCATTCCTTGCTTCCTCTCAGACCCTTCTTATATAATGCTGACATGTTTTCATGGAATATTTCACCAAAAGCATAATGCTTACCAGAGCTTTAATGGAAAACATCAAAACAGAGAAGAGACAGGTGGTCAAGAGATCTTCCAGTATGTCCTCTGACCACGAAAGATGGTGCACAAACTGCATGAATGAAGCCAGTGCTTTACTGTGGGTGCGTGGCCCATCACCATCAAAACCTGGCTCCTAAGAATCACCTCCAGTATCAGGGATGTAGTCAACTTTGTTGGCTTTCTTGCATGAAATACTCTTGAAATGACAATTTCAACCAATGAAACTAATTGTTAATATTTTATTTCCTCACCTGGAAAAACAAAAATTTGTTGGAGTGCACAAATGCTATAAGGTAATATACAGTGCTGTGAAGAAGTTTTTAGTTTTTGCGTATTTGTCACACTTAAATGTTTCTGATCATCAAATAAATTGTAATATTAGACGGAGATAAACCCCAGTAAATACAAACTGCAGTTTTTAAATGATGGTTTCAGTTATTAAGGGAAAAAACATATCCAAGCCTGTGTGGAAAAAATAATTACCACCTAAACAGAATAACTGGTTGTGCCTCCCTTGGCAGTGAGAACTGCAATCAGACATTTGTGATAACTGTCTTTCACAAAGCTGTAGAGGAATTTTGGCCCACTTTTTTTTTCAGAATTGTTCTAGTTCAGCCACATTGAAGGGTTTTCTGTCTAAGGTCATTTGTCTAAAACTGTTCTGACTTTGACTAGGCCACTCCAAAACCTTTTTCTCAGAGGTGAAGTTGCTGGTGTGTTTCAGATCATTGTGCTGCTACATAACCTGAGTGTGCTTGAGCTTCAAGGCACAAGCTAGTGGCTAGCTCTTTTCCTTCAGGATTTCGTGGCAGAGAGCAGAATTCATGGTTCCATGAATTACGACAAGTTGTCCAGGTAGTCAAACAACAAATCAGCCTCATGCCAATTATTTTTTGACGCAGGGCTGGATACGTTTGGATGGCTTTTTGTTTTTTCTGAATAAATGAAATCATTTAAAAACTGAATATTGTGTTTACATTTTTATTTTTATTTAACCTTTATTTATACAGGTAGTCCCATTGAGACTCAATGTGTCATTCACAAGAGAGACCTGTTCCAGACAAAAATATTAAAATTACAACAATAACAGAAACAATAAAATAGCTACATTTGTCTAATGTATACAGACTTGTATAAAGACAAGAACAAGTTCCCAGTGATGATTTCACAAAAACCTTTGTAGATCTTTTGAAGTCTGCAAGTGAAATCAACTGAGAGAGTTTCAAATCCTTCTGTAATGTATTCCATGAAGACGGGGCAGAAAAAGAGAACATCTTCTTTCCAAGCTCTGTATGAACTGATGTAATGATGTCCTGAGACCGCAGTCTGTTTGTGTAACATGTACTCTGATAAATAAGAGGGCAGTAAACCAGAAATAGTTTTATACATAAAGTGATACCAATGAACCATCTTGCGCAAGGCCAATGAGGACCAGTCAACCAGGGAATATAAAGTACAGTGGTGTGTTAAAGGTTTACAGCCAGTTATAAATCTTAATGTTCCATGATCGACAGAATCCAGCAGATGAAGAGAGTGAGCAGAGGCATTCATGTAACTTATATCACCGTAATCCAGGAGGGGTAAAAAAGTGGCAGCAACAAGTCTTTTCCTTGCCGTGAAAGAGAAACATGATCTGTTTCTGAAATTCAATTCAATTCAATTCAATTTTATTTATACAGCGCCAAATCACAACAATAGTCGCCTCGAGGCGCTTAATATTTGT
>VVHJ01055173.1:0-18517 GCA_015107715.1 Tylochromis polylepis
TTTGTAAAAAATGTTTGGAATCATGTATGATTTTCGTTCCACTTCTCACGTGTACACCACTTTGTATTGGTCTTTCACGTGGAATTCCAATAAAATTGATTCATGTTTGTGGCTGTAATGTGACAAAATGTGGAAAAGTTCAAGGGGGCCCAATACTTTTGCAAGCCACTGTATATATATATATATATATATATATATATATATATATATATTGCAATAAAAGGAGAGACTAGGAGATGTTATAAAAGCAATTATTTTTACATGTCATCTTCACTAAGGGGTCCTCTAAACCTGGCTCTCCTCTCAGATAAATAGTGGAAAAGTAGCTTGTGATGTAAAACAGATTTTACAATGACAATACTGGTCTTAAACCACAACGAAAGCCCCAAAGCTGCATAAGTAAGACCATTTTAACTCCTTGCATTTCAATTCATTCTATTGTTTAGCATGAATATGTAGGAATTACACAGCGGGCTACCAGGGCTCAGAGTATTAAGCTAAAGCAAATGTAATGTTTCATTTAAAAAAAAAAATCCACTGACATTTCCAGATTACCTATAAATCCAATTTCAAATCTGTATGATTAAGACAAGCACTGCAGAAATCTAGACAAAGCCTGTGGCATTAACCTGCCAGCTAATGAGCAGTTAGGTAACCAAACAAATGTGCATGGTAATGTAAGTCACAGTTCTTACTTACTAAGTGGAAACAGTGAGATAAGTCAAACATGATCACAGAAAAACCTTTAAAAAATACCACTAACTCATGATTATAAGATAATAAGCTGTAATTTTCATGGGTGTAATTACATGTAATTACATAACATTAAGCTAAATTTGAGAAAGCATATATCAAGTAGTGGCCTCGGGAGAACTCATAGGATTGAAGCGAAAGTTGTAAAAATACTGAGTCATCAGTTAGTATATTAACACACTGGGGTTGTTGTCTGAATTACATAACCATGAGTGAAAATTACAGAATGAAGTCATTGTAGATCTAAATCAGGAAATAATCTTCATAGTTTAAGTCATGGTCTATAGTTTCCTTTTCTGAAAGCATATGAAATTCCACAACCAGAATGATTGGAGGGAAATGAAAGGGCTGATGATTTTGCTGCTGCACGTTTGCAAGCTGTTCTGTCTCCATGCAAGCCTGATGGAAGTTCACCTCAGTCCTTCTCACTGGGCAAAACCTTTACTAGTGACTTAAAGTGAGTCTAGGTCTTGGACAGAAAGCTTTCTGCTAACTGGTGCATGCAAACACAAACCGTAGGCTACAAGTAGGTAAAGACTACATGGCACTCGAGTGTTCTTATCTGTAGCAGTAAGAGGACAAAAGCTTTTCTTCTCTGAGGGCCCGTCTACAGAGCATTACGGTGGATGGCCTGCTCGTACCAGCTCTCCAGTGCATTGCGGAGAGCTATGGATTTTCTGTCGGGAGTCGCTGGCTGGGATGAGCTTTTAATAAGTCATGCCAACCGGCGAGCCATAGAGAATGCATTATGGTGCAGTTATGCCATTATTATGATGGGAGCGCATCATGTTGCCCATCACTTATCGCTGAATTTCAGCTGCTCCCAGTGCTAAGCCACAACTTAAAGTAGACAGTATGGGAACTCACCACTAGAGAGGATCTTGGCCGGCAGTGTCATATTTCCACTGTGAAGTGTGCTCCTCCAGTGATCCACTTGCATGTAAAACTAACACCACTTTGAGCCACGGTGCATCAGGACAGTGGCTTCCTGGGGATAACCACAGCCTGATCTGCTCACAGCTGCAAGTGGTTGATTTCACTTGCTAATGAGCCAGCCACCTATCTTGCTTCCATTCATCAAAGTCTGCCCAGCAAGTTGACTGTGTGAAGTGGACCCTGTCATCACAGTAGATTAAAAGTTTAGGTATACTTTCAATGCTTTTAGGCTTCCGGGTAAATTCTTCAGAATAATGTCATTAGACATTTAAATGCAGTTTTATCTGACACCCCAACCAGCATCAGATTACAGTCAGCACTAAACTGTTCTCATGTCTTGTTAGTAATTAAGCAAACACCATTACCTGGAGTGCAATCTATGCTTCCCCTTACATGCCCTCTGCTGACAGTGCATTACTACAACCCCCTTTGGTTTCTAAAAGAGAAATTAACAACCACCAGTGATTGGCTTGGTTAGTGTAGCAAGTTTATTGGACATCAATGTTACACCGCCTGTAAGGCGCATGTACTCAGACTGAGGCATGAAGCCCAACTGAATTGTCTCACTGAAACCCATTTTTGACTGTGTTGGATTAGATTAGAAAAATCTGCTCAAGAAATTTTGAGTAAGAAAAAAATAAAAGCAGCACACATACAAAAAATACAACAAACAAACAAACAAAAAAACACTGCTTAAGAACAATGTATGCAAGCAGGAGTGAAAAAATGAACAAATGTGAGTAGTAGCTTGGTAGCTAAGACATGGACATCAGTTTAGTATCAATGTGTATTTACATCTATGTTTTTTCTCACACTAGTAGCATTTTTACTAGATTACATTACAGTGTACAGGGGTTCCCATTATTTGGTCCAACTACTGTATTTCCATGAATCCAATACACCTTTTAGTGTGTCTTCAGCTCCCAGGGTATCCGCCCCCCCAAAAAAGTTTTTTTTGGTTTGTTTTTAAAACCTCCTGAGTAACTAGAAATCTATGACAATATTTACATCTGGATGATGAACAGTCACTACATGATCTTGTCAAAAACAGGGTAAAAATTCATAAAAGAAACCAAATCCCATGTCTTTTTGGATGCATCAGTTTGCAGCACCAGCTGTAGGTTCATCCTTCTGCCCTTCCTCTGATTCTTGTGCCGTCTTTTTGAAGAACCATTCAGCTCGCAGCTCCTCAAAGCAGAACTCAGCAGCACCACTGAGCAGCAGCTCTTTACAGTACATGCTCTGCTCCTGTTGTTTTCCCGATTCTGCCTCCTTCTGCTGCTGCTGATGGTCCTGCAGCCTTTTAAGAGGAGTTTCCTCTCTGCCTGGCTTACGCGCTGACAAAACTGTGTTAACTGCTGGGTTGATCTTACATGGAGTCCTGAGGGAGGGACAGAATAATGCACTTACATTCAGCTTAGAAAGATACTAATCAACATGTGATGTGACTACAATATTTAGTGGATAAAGCAATGAAATAAAACTGCAGATAAACACTGGACCTTTCTCTGAGATGTTACTAAAATTGTGAATACTGGAAATACTTTTTAGAGGGAACTCACTACTAAACAGTTTCCTTTAACTGCAGGTATATATGCTTGTCTATTCATGTCTGTAGGTTCATCAGCCTCCAGAAAACCAGACCCACCCAGTCTGAACAAGCCAATGATTTGATAACTCAGATGACAGAGGAAGACTTTTTTTATTCATTTATTTGGGCTTTTCAATTAAATTTATGTATACATCCACAGATCTTGGTACTCAGGCCTTTCTGTTGAACCTTTAATGATCCTGCCTGTTGTCTCTTTGTCTGTCTGTTCTTTTCTTCCCCCAGTCAAAATAATGATTAAAATTAAAAATGAATGAATGAATGAATAAATAAAGGTTTTTGTGGTCACTCACATTGTAGGAGGCTGATCTGACTCCTCCACAAATGGTTGGAAAGTGAGTTTGGGAGGAGGCGGAGCCATAACAATATGTCCAAATTTGGACTTCTGGGGCATCTATGACGACATAAAAAGAAAATTATGAATCAACTTTGCATACTGGCTGTCAACACACACAACAATGAGCCTGTTCTCCCATACCTTCACATCACACCATCTCTCAGGCTTCTGCTCATTCTCCTTCACCCTAGATGTGGGAGGAGCCACCCAAGCTTCCAACGTAGGCTCCGACGGGCCTGCGCTTTGAGCCTTGTTCTCGTCAAAGATGACCAACCGACTGTTACTGCCAAAAACAGGGGCGCCTTGTGACTTCAGGCCACCGGGAATACCTGAGCACAATCCCATCATGTTTTTCCCAGTCTTATAGCACTGTTATCATCAGTTTAGTATTTTGAAACAGATTTTATTTGTATATTCATGTGCTTACTTCGGATTGCAGCCCCTGTTCGGTTGATTGGGGCGACAGCCTTTTTCTTCCCTCTGTGTTTGAGATCAGCTAGAGAAACTCTCTCGAGTTGCTTAGGCTCATCATCACTGTCTTCCTCCTCCACATTCATCATCACCTGCCGGGAAACGCGTGCCTGCAGTGCCCTGGGAATATAAATACAGAAAAAATGTGATCATGGTAACAACATAACAGAGATGTTCACTTATCAGAAACTATACTGGATGCCTCCATACTTATGAAACTGTAGGAGTTTATCATGTGGCTCAGCACTCTTTCTGAACCCCTCTTGGTAGACCAGGTCTGCTTTGCGAAAGTTGCCCTGATCCTCATACTCCTCTGACCAAGCGATGTAGAGGGAAGCTTGTGTTACTCCAATTCTCTGTGCTTGCATGTATCTGAAAATTTCCAAAGGCTCTTGGCAGTTCTTCGCCTGGTGACATGTAATGACAAAGTTATAAATGCAGCATTAGTTTGTCAAAGTAACAGAAATAGTCAGAGGTTATGCTTTTGCACTCACAAATTTGATCCAGAGGTCAACATAGCGGGGGTCACTGTGATAATGTTTCTCCTCTGTAAATCTGGTCACGACCCGTTCCAGCAGTGTGGTGAGGTTGCTCTCCTTTCCTCCCTGGGGGAAGGTTTGTTCTGTCCACTTAATATACCTGGAAAAATAAAACCGTGTTAGGATTACAGGGAAATTTAAGAGCAATGCTTATGAGCACACTTAGCTATTGACATATTTCCCTTACCGATCCCAAACACTAAGTGGATCATCGCCCTCGTACGTGCGCAACTCAGACTCAAATGTTCTGCAGAAATAAAAAGCCACAAGGTCTTTTTTCATCTTATGAAAAATGCATGGACAAAATGTACAACAGAAATGTCTGTCACCTAATTTAAATTTAAAATAGCCATTCATACTGTCTCTGTTGGTTGATTGCAGAGGTGGGTCCATCTTGTTGTTGACTCAGCGCCTGATGTAAGGCCGATATGGCTCTACCCCGCCTCAAAGGCTGGATGTTTTCTTTGCTGAGCTCCCATTCCACATCTCCTCCTTCTGCCATTTCTGAAATAGAAACTAGATAAATACAGCGGGAGAATTAGTTATTTGATATTTATCCCCTGCTGAATTTGTAATTAAGCATTAACCAAAAACCCAGAAAAAGTTGCATGAAATAAGTTAAAGTTTTAAATTGATTTGTCATTTGTTATTGCCAATCTGGGAGCGAGAAATCTGGCTCCCACAGATTGGCTTTGTGCCCATGTGGCACACAAATTACAATCAATCAATTACAGATACCCTGATCCCAACTCGTTATGTGTTTAAAGCACACGTGCCCACAGAATCAGTCCTTTTGAGATCAAAACCATTATTTCGCCCACTGTATACACACATTTAATTCAGCTGCTTGGGTTTTTTAAGTAGTCCTATTTTTTAATTTCTAATCTGTAATCTAACTTTAATAAGGAATCATCTTATGGGCAAATCAATAGAACCATAAAAATTAAACTTAACCCTTTAATGCCTATTGTATCGCATTTGACACATGAATTTTTGAGACTACTACATCATCAGTGCCCCCCCCCCACACCCCATACACACACACACACAAACAAACTAAACACATTGCACAATCCAAAAATTCCAGCTGTAACAAATATTATACAAATTAAAACTCATTCACAAATTAATATTTACATTTTTTTATTTTTATATTTGTCAGAATGTTAAATAAACACTCCCATTTTCCAAAAAAGACTGGCAATTATTTCATGGCTTTAAAGGGTTAAAAGAAGTGTAACTGGTGTCGAGCACAAATTATGAATCATAGCGAGCAGGCATCAGAGATGTGAATTTTATATTCTAGACCGTTGGTCAGAAAGATGCCATACTGTCACAAAATGAATAACAGAATAATTTTAAAGTCGTATAATTGTTTTAACGGAAGATTTTCTGAGGTGGCCTTCAGAGTTTTATTTATGCTTTAACAATTTACCACAATCCTGTTGTTTCTCTTTTTTCCCCGAACTTTGGGTAAGTCTTGACTCAGATTGTAACTTGAGGGCTGTGTTGGGTGTGCCACTAAATCATTCTTTCTGGAACTCAAAAATATTGCTAGAATGCAACCTTTTCTCTTGGTGACTCTGACAAACCGGTTTTATATATGTAGCAGGCTGGACTACTGTAAGGCTCTGCTATCTCGTCTACCTAAAATTTACTTGAGTTGATTCAGATCTCTGCTGCCAGACTTCTTACTATGACCAAAAGGAGAGAACACATTACACCTGTTGTAAAGTCCCAACACTCGCTGCCTGTCAGTTTTTGTACCGACTTTAAAATCCTTTTATTTAAATCCTCTAGCTGTTGCAAAGTACAAAACAGAAACCTCTGGGACAGCAGCTGGGGAACAGCCTGCCAGAGGACCTGGACGTGTTGAAATCTTTAAACTTAACAGCCCCCTCCAAAGCCTGGGTGTGACTGAATATGCTTTATAGACAGCACTTGTTTGAGTTTCATACAACTTATTTGCTTTAACTAATATGAAGTTTCATTCAGTTTTTATTTAGCACTAAAATTATTTTATTTTTCACTGGTCAAGCCTTTTACTTTTCATTTCATTTGATGTAGCTGTATTTAATTTTAAATAACAGGTTGGAGTTTTTTTTATGTACTGACTTTGATATACACTAACGTGAAATATGCTATACATATAAAGTTTATTATTACCTCTGTGTTTAATATAGCCAAAAGTAATAAAAGTATTTATTACAGTCACTGTCATTGTAATTGTTTATTTCGGGCTTACTTAGTCCTTTTGTGAGCGAATTAAATAGCATGATGGCCAAGAGGCATACTGAACAAGTTTCAGGACAACATGAGCTAAAGATGCACTTCGACAACAGTACATTTGAATAATGATGTGGTAAACGGTCATCGTATTACAAACCGTGTAACAGAGACACAAATTAATGTTTAATGTAGCTATCAACACTCTCCCGGTGTTCCTGCTAATTACCAACGTTAGGAAGTGCATGCGTTGGGAGCTAACACACTAGCTAGCTAACAATAACTTTAGCCTGACCAACTTTAGCGTTGTTTACAACGACGACAAATTTTCATAACTGAATTAAAATAGATTTTCTACAGACTGCAGGTGTGCTATACCCTTTCCAAGCCTCCTTTATTCCTTTTCTAGGTGACGGCTGGAACTCCAACGTTGTCGCAGTAAACCTGATGAACGGTCGCGTCTGTGTTTTGAACAAGGACCGCGAGAGATTTTGCAGTACTCTGATTGGACGATTCGGAAAACCGGAAAATGCATGTTTACGTCACACCTCAGCTTCCGCGTTGCTTCCTGTTTTGAATGAACATCTGAAAATAGTTGCTAGTAGCTAGCTGGCAATTTATTGCTCACGACTGAGTGTGTTTTCTTAGATATTTTAACCTACTATAGCTGTATCGATAGCATTAACATCCTCCTATTCATGAGCCTCTGCACGTGTCGGTATGGACAGTCGATGTTATTGTTGTGCATCCAAGTTTAGCCTCTTCAAGAAGGAAGTAAGTATTTCACAGCTAATGCTAACCACATAGACATACATAAGGGTACATTTTAAATAAAGTGATCTGTTTAATGTTCGTCATAGCTGGGCTGTAAGAATTGCGGCCGCTCCTTCTGCTCCAGCTGCTTGACTTTCAGTGCTGTGGTGCCTCGCTGTGGCAACACCCAGCAGAAGGTCTGCAAACAGTGCCATGGTAATCTGACCAGGTAACGCTCAAACCCTGCAAGGAAGAAAAAAAAGTAGTTTTGTTTGGGCTTTGGAGCTTATTTTCATTTCTTTCTTTTTAGTGGGGAATCTCCAAACAGTGCTGGCAGATGGTCTCCTCCAGAAAACTATAAAAAGTCAGTGTATACGATCAAATAAGGGAATAACTTAAACTTTGGCAGCACAGCGGTTTCATGATATCTAAAGTACACGTGTCTTCCATTAGACGGGTCGCTGCACTTGAGGCCAAACAGCAAGGACAGCTGATGCAGCCTGCGGGGACCAGCAAAGCAGGACATCCACCAACCAGCAGCCTGAGCAAAGAAGATCAGGTGATTGCTGAAAGGCTTCAAAAGCTCAAGGAGGACACAGCACCAAGCACAAGTAATAAGATTTTTAGCAGCTCTCATTTTTATTCAATTCAGCAAGTGCAGTAAAATATTATTTTCCAAAATAAGGTAAGGAGTAAGCTTTTTGCCTTCTCTTCAGAGTCTGTCCCCTCTGACAAAGAGCTTGAGTCCCGACTTGCTGCTCTGAAAGCTCCCAGCAAGCCAGTACCTTCTGCAGAGGAGATGGAGGACCGTCTGGCCACTCTGCGGGGTCTCCCTCCACCATCTCAAGCTCCTCGACCTGTGAGCTGAATCTCTTCCTGCTTCTTATGCCTTACAGTACAGATCAGTAGCTCAATACCTTAAAATATTTATTTAGAGGCAACTCAATACTAAACAGTTTCCCTTAACTCCAAGTATATATGCTTGTCTATTCATGTCTGTAGGTGCATCAGCCTCCAGAAAACCGGACCCAGACTGAACAAGCCAATGATTTGATAACTCAGATGACAGAGGAAGTTGCAATTGACAACCAGCAATCAAATCCTGAATGCAGTAAGATACTGTGTTTCTCCCTGATTTCACCTGCATTAAACCAATATGTAATGAGTCAGTCATATCATTCATTCTTATATCGTAAAATGAATAAACAGGCACTGAACAACACTTAAACCTGTTATTAATTCTGAAGGTGTAGATGGCTGTATGAATGATCTCAATAAGGGTGAGGCGGGTACATTGGACGAGAATTTGGAGGAGAACCAGGATGCAGCCAAGCAGCTGGAGGCTGAGAAAGCCCATCTGCTTGAGGAGGCTATGGAGGAGCTGAGGAAAGAGCATCACTCTCAGGATCAGATCCTCCACATGGCAAAGAGGCTGGCACAGCTAAAGGGGCAGGACCCAGACAAAGGTGAGTTATTCGAGCACCATTCTCTTCACCTTATCGGTTATCCACTGTTTTACACCAGTGTGTCATAAAATACGATAAGGACATGCATTGTAAATACAGTTTCCATGACAGAAGTGCTAGTATGCTAGTGTATCATGTCCCTTTTTCATTGTGATTCATTTATAGTTACTATGGAGGACTTCCAGCAATCTGACAGTGAAGAGGAGACTGAAGAAGAAGCTGTTATGAGAGTGTTAAAACAGGTGTGGCAAAAATAATCATCAGATGATAGTGAACTATAAATAATTTGTTCCTGTGTACATCTTACACCCCTAAAGGCACTAGTGAACAAATTCAGACCAGTGTGCCTAGCCACAAGGGGCTGCTATTTTGCCAGTTTAATCACTTCTTATTTTTTTTTGTATGTATGTATGGTTCCAGCTCTCAGAAGAAGCTGCATTAGATGAGGCCAGTGGCTACAACATACCTTTAGAACAGAGTGGGCCAAGGAATAGGGAAAAGAAAAAATCGTCCAAGAAACCGGTACAAAATCACACTTGAATTTTTTTTTTTTAAGCTACGCGAGTGCATAAAATTTAAATTCCGATCTGATTTTATTATAAAGGCTCCACCTCCGGCACCTAAGAGCAGGAAACTACCTGCTGCTGATGCACATCAGCCATCAGGCAGTGATGAAGAAGAGCTTCCATGGTGCTCCATCTGTAACCAAGATGCCACCCTTCGATGTCACACCTGTGATGGAGATCTGTACTGCAACCGCTGCTTCAGGTAATATGAAATGCATTAATTATAGAAAGCAAATAAAAAGCCTAGCTTTAGACTCATGGTAGATTTTTGCATGGAATTCTTGACTGCACACAAAAAAACAAGATCTCTGTGATTTGGAATGCATACCATGACCCAGATAAATTGCAGGCAAGCTGCTGCCCTACTGTTAAGCAGCATGAATATAAAGTATTTAGTCTGATGAATTATCAATCCATGCTTCATTATGTCCCCAGGGAAGGCCATGATAAATATGACAGGAAGGAGCATCGCACCACTAACTACACTGCGCCAAAGAAGAAGAGGAAGACATGATAGTGAAGCTATGCTGCAGGTGATTGTTAGAGTTAGGCCAGCCATCACACTTAGACTTGTTCTTTAGCCTTAAGTGACTTACTGTTGTTAAAAACAGTCTCTCTAATCATCTAAAACAAGCCACAAACCATCAGAACTCATCAACTTATTTTATCCAGTAAACGCTAAGGCTGAACTAACTGATTGGAGCACAATAAGAAACCACTGGTAATATTTCTTGCAAAGCACGGGCTAGATAAGGACCATAAACACATAAATGCAATGTAATATGTATAATATCTTAAACATAGTTTATTTTTTGTGGAATGCATAAAAATAGATGTATGTAACATTTGCAGAGGCTGCTAGACAGTGAAGGTATTGCAGCAAACCTGCACGGCTGCTTCACAAAGGAATCTCAAAAACGAATACAGTTGATCTGAACAAGAGGCAATGGGTTTATTTTTATTGTGACTTGTCCTACTTCCTAATGGCACCAAAGGCTTATTTTAAGTGCTCTTTTGCACTTGTCATCATATGATGATTTCTAAGTTTTTATAACCCGTACAGAAAGCAGACACGTCGTGAGCTCATCTGGGATGATGTACAATCCCAGACTGCTGTCAGCTCTGCACTGAAGAAGCACAGAGGAGTCAGTATAAAAGGATTACTAAGGGCTTTGTTTTCTTTTGGCAGTCACTGCAGTCGCTCTTGTAATCTATGTTTGGCTGTGTGTGTAATTTCATTATAAATAAAGGATAAGTGTTAGCCACTATGTCACGTCGTTGAGAGCATGCAGGATACCTTAGTTTTATTTTTAACATTAAATCCTTTTTTTTTTCCTTTTTAAATCCAACATATTATTACTTGATAAAAATATCTCAGTCTGGCAGGCCTTGTAAGGAGTGCAGCTCTTATAGTATACATGCCTTCTGTGTCAGAGAAGTTGAAGAAGTTGAAGTTGAAGAGTTGAAGTCGAGGAGAACCATATAAATTTCTATAGTGTAGACCTCACCCGAAAGACCCTCTATGTTTGACAGAGAGAAGGCCAGAGTGCAGGCTCATCAGCGTGCATTACTGTCTGGCTGAGGAGAAACCATAATTACATTCTTCTCTTGGGGCTTGCTCCATTAAGGTTCATGTGGAAAGTGTTACTGTGCCTTTTCTGGCCGTGTCATACACGTACCCCAGACAGGAAATGGACGAGGATAATGGATGCATACTTAATGGAACATATTGTTGTTGATCTCACTGTGTTTACACCTACTCTTGACATGTCAAAGTTTCCTTTGTTTCCGTCAATCTGTTGAAAATGCCTGAAAACACTACCTTATGTTTTGGGAATAAAATGCTGACTGCCGTTGTGTAGGAAAGTTGTCTGGCAAAATCATTATCTGTGTTTCTGAGCAGTTATGAGCTCAGGGTAGTTTAACTGGTACTGTAAACTGATTAGTATAATGTACACGCCAATATTTATTTGAATGAGTGGAAATGATAATACCTGATGAAACATATTGGTTTATCACTTTGTTAAAAATCAGATGTGAGCATTGTCTTGAAAATGTTGAAATGTTGAAAATGTTTTGATTTTTAATTTTTTTTTATTTCGACAACACTGTTATCTGAACAAAATATTTATGTACATAAATAAGCAACTAAAAATGTACAGTCTTACACAAAAAAACAGTCCGTCTGAGTAATAGTCAGTACAGCTTTTATCACGTGTACGTTATTGGTATGGTACTGGGGAAACAAAATGTTGAAGCAGTCCATAAATGAATTTGAAATAACAACATTAATTAAAAAAAAAAAAATTCCATTCAAAACCCCACAGCTCTGGTGTTAGATTGATGATGACCCAGCAAGAGGAGGAAGAGGAGGCAGGGGGCGGGAATATAGTCCCTCTGAGCCACACATACAGGCATCCAAATGGTTAATGCGTGGGGAGACGGGAAGATGAGCGGCTCCATATTGTCTCGATTCATAATTTGACCTACAATTATTTCTTCAGTGGACCTGACATTTTACGTAGACCCTTTATCCTGTAGAGCAGCCCGTTGATAAAATCCTATGTATGGAGAAGATGGGGAAATTTTATTTTTTTATGTAACTTTTTTTTAAGAGTAGACAAACTATTTCAGTCTTATTTTCTATGTTTTTGTCTCACCTCTTTTGGCTTCCCGCATCCTTGCAACAACTCCTAATGAAGACAACAAACAGAAAGAGGCTTACACTTATGTTTTCCATTGCTTTTTCTCTGCAAACATTGCACGGCAGGATTTCATTATGAGTCAGTTTCTTCTTAAGGACAACCAAATACAAGTATGTATATGTATGTAGAAACACTTAACAATAACAAATGACTGACAAGTCATTAACAAGCAACTGGAATATTTAATATGATCTGTATTTAGGTTATTCTACAGAATCCTACCTCCAGCCGGGTTCTTTGCCCCTCATCCGACAGCTCCAGGAGCTCGTCTATGTCGATTTCTAACTCTGGGATCTCTTCTTCCTGTGAGAGTGGAGAGAAATAAAAGTTAAAGACCATATTCATTGATACTTGTGTTTCTGCATGCCTCACAAACTCCTACAAATTGCATTGTATAATGTGGGCTTCTTGGCTTTTTATTCCTCCTCATCTTTCCAGCCAACTGAACGTAGTCATTCAGACAGAAGACTAAAACCTTACTTATTCAGTTCAATTCCATTTTATTTATATAGAGCCAAATCACAACAAAAGTCGCATCAAGGCACTTTAGAGAGAAAACCAATCAGATAGTCCCTCCGATGAGCAAGCACTTGGCGACAGTGGGAGAGAAAAACTCCCTTTTAAAGGAAGAAACCTCTGGCAGAACCAGGCTCAGGGATGGACAGCCATCTGACGACTGGTTGGAGGCGAGGGGAGGAACACGGGACAAATTTATTAGTTAGTCATCTTAGTGTGGGTTTACTGTAGAAAAGAAAAACATTTTACATAAAACAAAATAAAAAAGTGATTGACTTGATGGGAAAAGCTGTAGTGGGTTGATGCATGAAGACAGAAAGGCTATATGAGGCCAGGCTTGCAACACGCCATCCTCAGATTTCACGGATGGTTTAGCCAGTTGGCATTTCCAGCTCAGCCACTATTTTCATATTAATTTCTGATGCATGTCACATGTTTTGAATTCTGCACACCTGGAAGAAAAAACCCCACAAACCCAGAGGTGCTCGTAACTGCAATATAACAACCTATTGATGGCATCATTTTTAAAGATTACCAGCAATTTTATGTGAAGACCGTAAAACATAGCACTGTCCACTCTCGTGGCCAAATATAGCACAGCAATCACTTCATATAACGAGCTCTGAACACCTTTCAGGGAGAATGAGGAGTGCTCACTGGAGGAACTCGAAGATATCTGGAGTCAGCAGGTGCACGCTCACATTTTTTTTTTTTTTTTTTATTAGGAGGAATATTTTCTGGTTTGGGAGCTTTCATGACATGAAAGGACGGGGCTCACACAGCTTTCTAGATGAGGAGAGAGCTAATCAATGCGGAAGTGCTGAGTGGCAGAATAGATGGGCCCCGGTGCCTGCCTCTAATTGATACACACTCCCAGTTTGGACCCTGTGTAATTCTGCTGATGTCTGCAGGATACATGCAGGGCTGAAGGTTGTTTTTTTTTTTATTATTATTATATCTAAGCTGTGCATTTATGGACTTTGCTTTACCAGCTATACTGCCGTTGGCCTTTTCGTACTTGACCTGGTTCAAAAGTGCAGATAGTGTAATCCTGAAAAACTTCAAAGAAACACCTTAATGGAAAAAAAGAATTTAAAAAAAAAACAGTGAATACTTATATTTATTAAAATTGATTTTGGTTTTGATGAATTGTGTTCAGTATGCCTTCCAAACAGTGCTAAGATTTCCTATGACATGACTGAAGAGGTTTAATTTTCACCATTCGGAGCCGTTCTGTGGCTCCACTATAATTATATAAGAATAGAAATGTGTATAAGTGTACTGCATCTCCAGTGAAAAGGAAACCTAGAGCTCCCCTGTATTTTTACTGCTCTTAAACTTCCTCAGTCTGCCTCTGAAAGCGAGGCAATGCAGAGCACTGCTGAATATCAATGAGCGACGGTTTCCCCGAGCTGGGAGGAACACGTGCGTTTATCATGAAGACTCACGATCTGATCCTCATTTCTAACTCAGTATTTCTCACCGAGATTTACTTTCATTGTGAGAGGGAAAGGGCATTTTAATGAGGCCACTGGGTTGGAAAACGTCTCAGCAGCACTTTTTGAAGTTAAAAAGCAATATACTGAAGCTAAAACGAATGTTGGCACTAATGCTGGAATTCATGAATATCAAAGTGGCTCTCAGAGGACTGAAGCTTCAGACGGTGGTAGTGCAAATATGTAGCGAAGATAAGACGACTTCCACCGGAATTTCACAATTTTTAAATTTTGCCATTATCGGGAGTTGACCTGAAGCTCTCTCTGCAAGTACTGGTAGTTCATCCCTGCTGAGCTGCAGTGGTGGGAAACTGTCCATATATAGAATAATAGCTACTATATAAAGAGTGTTTGCCATTAGTTTTGCCTTAGGATGTGATATTGTTCACTGCTTAAATCAAGAGAGGGTGTCTGAGCCAATGAAATTGTTGTGTAATGTGTTGACATTTGATATCCCAAGGGAATAATGACCTTTGACCTGTTAACTGAGCAGTCAATATTACTCCTTGACATTTAGTAAGTACCAGACAGGAAATTCAAGCTATGTCTGATTGTTTTATTCAGCTTCAATATGGATATTTACTGATATTAATAAGAGCATTACCAGTTTTGCATAGCTCTAATAATCAGCTGGTGAATCAGGGGCTTTTTAAACTACACTTTGCTTATTGCTGTGGCCACTGAACACTTGGTGATGCTGTATTATTCCTTGTTAAGCCCTCACTGGCAGCAGCAGGGCTGAGGCAGTAAGGGTTTGTTATTTTCCCTAACACTTCAGTATTGTGGGTGTGAGCAGCTAGACACATGACAGGCCTTTTCTTTTTTTCCTTTTTTTATTATTATAACAGGTTTAGTTGAACTTCCTGTAATTTCATAACACAGTCAGCAACACAGTTAACTAGCCTTTCATTATAACAATATATTAACAAAACATTAACATCAAACGTTCACCATGGTGTTCGCTATTACACAGGAAGCCATGCCCAGGAAAACATCTCTTGTTTTGAGAAGATGCCGGCACATCTTAACTTATCATCCGCTTTCCTTTTCCTGCCAGAAGCACGAGCTGCCCACATCTCAAAATATTCATTAACTTCAGCAAGTGAGTCACGGCAGAGTTACAAGAGAAAAAAGAGCCATATCCTGTTGTCTAATTACATACAAATCTGGGCAATTTTTAAATGAGAGTCAGCTGAACTTGATAGGATTCATCCCAGTCTGCGTTAAGTCTCAAACAAATTACTGTCTCTTGGTGGAAATTTCTATTACTGTCCTGCAGTCCGCTCGTTTAAAAAATAAGTTTTCACTGAAAAAGGCTGACACTCAGTGTGGAAAATAGAGATAGGGTCTGGCTAACTCAGAGCATGCAGACTGAGAGGTTGCATTGCCTGTTTTAGAACTCTTTATTTAGTGTATAGTTTTTTGAAAAGGTGTGAAGTCTGCAAACGAAAGCGGCAACACCAAACTGAGGCAGCACTTGTATGAATTAGAGATGTGTTTAAATAATTCAGGCGGTGACACAAGGGACTGACGGTAAATGCTTCCACGCGGAAGACTCAGAGAACCAACAAAGTAACCTTCCCCTGAGCCCATGCAAAATTCATTACACTGGCCTGTGCACATGGACAAGAGCAAATAATCCCACACGAGGACCTGATGCAAATATTCAGGCTATCCCAACTGGAAAGTTGAGCCTTAATTTCCATATGGAAAGAATGTAGGTTTGTCTTAAGGAAATTGTAAAGACAAGTAGCAGGTATTATTGTGAATCCGTCAAAGAAATGCATTATGTTATTGCTCTGTTGTCAGTTATACCGAGAATCCATCCATCCTGTGGCAAGGCAAACATCTGTTATCTGTGCTGTACATGTGTTGCACATTTACACTTATGTTAGATCATGTTAGAATCAGAACAAGAAAGCAGAAGTACTAAAATAATTGTATGTTTCTGGGACAAGATCAAAAGAGTAGACAGAGACAAGACTTTGGATCTGTTTTTGTTATCTACGTGTCCCAGTTTCAACTAATGTGATTTATTTTGCCCTCTGCATCACAAGCATATTACTATATATTACCAAAAGGGGAAAGAGGCTCACGAAACAAGTATCTTATTGAGGAAAACACTTAAGTACCCTCAGTTGTGACTCAAATGGTTTAACTTTAAGGCAGCCAGGTTTAACCCTGGTTTAGATAAAGATGTTATCTAATCGTGTTCAGATTTTCTCCACAGAACTTCCCTGTCCGCAGGCAGTCATAGATCTGCCCACTTGCTCGTGCTCTGCAGTGTTACTATATTCAATTTAGTTTCAATTCAATTTTATTTCTGTAGCACCAAATCACAACAGCAGTCACCTTAAGGGGCTTTGTATTGTAAGGTAAAGGTAACGACCACCTTTGAGCAAACACTTGGAAACAGCAGGAAGGAAAAACTCCTTTTTGACAGGAAGAAATTTCCAACAAAACCAGACTCAGTGAGGGGCAGCCAGAATAGGACAAAATGTGTACAAACATAGTGAGTGAAGAAGAAAGTGTAACTAACAGAGGATTCAGGGTCACCTGATCCAGCCCTAACTATTATGCATTGCTTTATGACACATGAAAAGGGTTTCTTGATAATGTAAAGGGATATCAGGCAGAGAGGTGGCTCTGGACCATCTTACAGCGAGGGGAGCCTCCGTGTGGTTTGCGAATTAAACCACATTGAGAATTGAGAATTGTCTCTGCGTTCTCCAGCACGAAACGGAGGCGGCGTTGCCATCTGATCCACGTCTTCACTGGAAAGCTCACCCTCTTTTAACAGGCACCCCTAATTCCAACATGCCACACCGCCTCATGTAGGCGACAAGACATCTGTTGCCATGGTTTCCCCTTAGAGAACGCCAAGCAAATCAATATGGAGCCTCTGACATAATTGGATTGCATCCCACCGTGCAGGAGGGAAGATATGAAGGATGTTGTTGTTGGTAGAGTCCTCGCTGTATTAAAACGAAGCCGTCCTCAGACCATGGATTAAATTCGCTATGGAAGTAATAGTAATGCTTTTCCATGCTGTAACTCTTTAACCATCACACATGTCCTGTGGTAATATAGACTGCATTTCTTTTTGGTTTTTTCAATGCCTACTGAATGTTCATTTCTATATCAAAACCATCATCATTAATCATTTCCTTATATGTGAGCAATCAAACTATGTACTGTATTTTCTATCACATAGTTACTGAGTGACTGGGTGAAGCTGTCACAAGACACGCAGACACTGGGATTGTGACATAATTGTTTTGGTGCTCTGACTCACTGTTGCTTGCTTCACTGTACAACTTTGTTATGTGCAAGCATATCATCTAAACGCCTCGTATCTTAATGTAGCCACATGGCGACCATATGCTTAAAGAGACCGAGGTGTGGTATTGTGGTCGTGCTTACTAGTCACATCCCATCTCTGCAAAATAATTTGATCTCTTAAGGCAGAACACCTCACAGCTGACACCTCCGTTATTTTGATGACACAGCCATGAAACACAGCTACTTTCCTACCACCCACTCCTCTATCAGGTTTTTGTCATTTCTATTAGAAGCACCGTTTTGAGCGATCCGGTGCCTCTCCCCTTACTCTCTCCCCTCTCCTCCTCTTCGGCCACCCCCGGCACAGCATGCTTCGGAGTGAGTGTCTGTGTGAGCCAGCCCCGTCCTACCTCACAGTCAAACAGCAGGTGCAGCTGCCCGTCGATCCACTCCTCGATATCCAGCCTCTTCTGCAGGTCCTTGCGGTTGTATTTGACTGTCAGCTTGCCAAGTTTGCGGTGCGCCGGCTCCTCTGCTTTGTCTGTTGCCTGGAACATCACCCTGGACTGGGTGCTAGGGTCTGACGCCATGGCTGCCACGGCCTCAGGAGATCCGTGGAAACGCACGGAGCTGGAACACAGACAGACCTACAGGCACGCTGGACTTGCACGCTCTGAATCCCCTGCTCTGTCTCTGCTTTTCTTTTAGTGATACGCTGCTCCCACACGTATCTCCTGTGTTTCCTGTTATCTTTGTGGAGTGCTCGTGCTCTCCCTTCTCCTTAACACTGCCTCTGGTTCCCTGCCTGTCCTTGCTGCCCCCCCCCCCCCCCCCCCCCTCTCTCTCTCTCTCTTTCCCTCTC
>VVHJ01055174.1:0-14834 GCA_015107715.1 Tylochromis polylepis
CCCCCCCCCCCCCCCCCCCCCCCCCCCCCAAATACGCATTCTTTCAAAGTAGTGGAGAAGTGACGGATTGACTGAATATCTGTCTCTCTGTGGGAAATGAGCCTGCTAATGTGGCAAACTCAGCTTGTTCCATATTCATCTGTAAGCTTGTGTAACACTGTGCGACTATTGAGGCTGCTGTGTGCATGGAGGCACATCTGCTTCCCTTCCAAAAGTCAAACGGAGCGCAAAATGAGTGGTGAATATAAATCCATTTCCTGTCTCTTTCAGGTCTTCATCAGTCCATCTCCAGCTATTCATTCTCTCCTGTGATCCTCCTCCTCTGTGACACCTTTCCATCTCCCATTTCACCTGCTGTCACACACACATGCTATTATGATTTTCTGCCACCATTGTGCTGTCCTTTTTTCTTTCTTCTTTGCTACTTTAATCAGGCTATCCTTCATTCGCCTTATCTTCTTTCTAACTGTCTGCACCATCATCCTAACAGTTCTGACAGAGGAGGCTGTTATGAAAAGGTATCAGAGAGTCAGGTGGACTGACAGACGCTGCAGACAGACGCCTCACCATCTGGCGAGCAAAAAGGGAGGGCAGGAAAGCGAGAGAGTCACTGAAAGTCATTAGGGATAGCTGCAGAGATTAAAGTATAAATAACCCAAAAGTCAATCAGACACAGTGTTGTGGTCCAGTACCACAACCTCAGAAGACCTGCCTCGATAGCTGGGGTTGGGGGGGCAGTATTAAACAGTGGCTTAAACAGTGAATTACAATAGATAGTCAACAAGCCAGCCCAGGCTTGTTGTGCTGTTTCATGAGGCCTGCTATCAGTGAATGTTAAGTAAGTGTACAGTGGAGTATTATAGCTGAGAGCACAGCAGAGAAGAGGTCATTTCACAATGAAAGCTTGTATGGCTGACAAAAGGTTTTATCCAAGTAGCTTACTGAATTACAGGAATACAACTCAGCCTCTTGAATGTTACACTGACACATAACAAATTTTACTGCAAATATAAGGAAAGTCGCATTCTGCCCAGAAATATTTTTATCAACATCAATTTTTAGCAACCAAAGAACTGATTTGCAATTTACTGTATGATTCAGTTTTTTCTACTCAAGGATCTTGGCGAAACTTTACAAGTTGCACGTTAACAATTCCACTCGTTAAATAAAAAGCAAAAACAACAGCTAATGTAAATTTGATCTTTCACTCAATGTTGCATCCTTGTGAACTTTTAGACCACTTTCAGTAAAGCTGAAAGCTGGAAGTCATATTCTAACCACTTACACTATTTATAAGCACATTTGTGATTTGGTCATGGACCACAAACAGAGAGCAAGCACCCAGATTCTTTCCTCAAAGAATTTCACTGGATAAGAGAGACACTGGGTTTCCATCTAAGACCAAGAGAGTGGGCTATTCAGTGGGATAGCCTGCAGTGTAAATGCCTGAAGGTGACATCTCAGCGCAGGAATGAAAATGGGAGATGCTTGTTGTTTTCTTCAGCCATGAATTGGCCTCCCAGGCCAACAATCTCAACAAAGATTTCTTCTGTAACAGCCTGAAGTGTCTGAGGGAAAACCTTTAATGCAAAATACTTGAACAGTTTTCATTGTATCACTCTACATTGAGCACCACACCAACAATATTATCACTTTCAGATTTGGCTGTCTACAACTTTGACCTCTTTCCCCAAATTATGGCCTGTGCTAGACACATTGGAAGGCATCCACCATGTATGTAAGTGCAAGTGGTCAGAATAAGACTTTTAGCAAGTGATCTAAACGTAGCAGCTGGGAATACTCAGATTTACAAAAGGCATGATTTTTCTTTTTAATTGGTGGAGCCACTGAGCTTTTCCATCCATCCATCCATCCATCCATCCTTATCCAGGTCTGGGATATGGGGCTACATGTCTAAGCAGAGACGCCAGAGCTCCCTTTCCCCAACCACCTTCTCTTCTGGCGGGACACTAAGGCATTCCTAATCCAGGTGACACATAACCTCTGCAATGTGTGCTGGTTTTCTCTGTGGTCTCTTCTCAAATGAAAGCATGAAACACCTCAAGTCAGTGGCATCTGTGAACCATCCTAGTAGGATCCATGAACTATCTCAGCTAGCTCCTTTTGAAGTGGAGGAGTAGAGTTCTTCCCAAATGACTAAGCTCCTTCCTCTCCGTAAGGCTGAACCCTGACAGGAAACTTATTTTCTCATCTTATATCTATGATACTATTCTGTAGGTCACTACCAGCTCATGGCCATAGGTGAATATAGATTTGACAGTAAACTGACAGCCTTGCTTTCACACTCAGCTCTCACTTTACCACAGCTGACCAGTGCAGCATACACATTAATCACAAACCCTGAAAAAATCTCTTTGTCAGTCTCCTGCTCCCGTCTACCCTCACTTGTGAACAAGACCCCACTTACTTGAACTCCTCAACTTGGGGCAGAAACTCAATCTCAATTCAGAGCAGGCACTCTCCCTTTTCTGGCTGAAACCATGCTCTCATACTTGGAGAAGCTAATTCTCATACCCGCCACTTCACCCTCAGCTGCAAACCGCTCCCGTGTGAGCTGAGGGGCATTCTCTCAACGAAGCCAACAGAATTACAACTTCTGTAAAAACAGAGAAGAGATCCTGAGACCACCCAAATCAACACCCTTTGATCCTCAGCTGCACATAGAAACTCTGCCCATAAAAATTATGGACAAAATCAATGCTAAAGCACAGCCCTGGTGGAATACCGACTGGGAACGAGTCTGATTTATTCCTGGCAATGTGAACCAAGCTCTCATTGTGGTTGTCCAGACTCAATAGCTTGCTACGATATCCCATCCTCTCGAATATCTTCAAGACGATAAAGACCTGTTGCAGTATTACCCCATACTCCGAAGGTCAACTAACAGACAGACTCTCCTCTACCCTGGCATAGCCCTTCCCAGGGAGAATTACCCATTGAGCTTTTTCTTGAATAATATTTGTACACACCAAGACATTTATACACTCCCTGACATTATCATTAAACACTTAATATGGCAGTGCAAAACAACAGATTTATACATCCATCCATTGGTGCCATGCTTCCGGCTACCTGGCATACATGTGATTACAATATTTATTCTTTAAGTTATTTTTGGGTCTCCATCAACACCTGAGGAATGAGAAGTGTTGACTGTTAAATGGTCTGAATGTATTATTTATGTAAATTTAGAGTCAAATATTTTGGACATTGCAGTGCAGATTTATGATGGATTTGTCATATCAGCGGGAGGGGATCTTGTGACACAGACCTTATGTCTGCGATGATGGCTTTTTTGCATTTGCATTTGAGTGAGTCATCTCCTGCCAGCTGTGATGAAAGACCACAGCCAGAACAGGCCACCAGAAAATCTGCTTTTTAAACTTTGTGAAGTTATACAAGTTTACAGTTCACACTTCTGCTGAGGACAAACAGTGAAAACACACTCTGAGTTTTATTCTGTCTTTCCTTGTCCATTTGTCTTTCCCTCTATCATTTTTTCCATCATTTGCCATTTGAACTTTAGTCACTGAGGGCTAAATGTTGGCTGGTTGTGTAGTCCTTCAATATAAGGAGGAGTTTACGGCAAGAGGTCAACAGTAACACCAACATTGTCTGAGCTTTTAAAACCAAAACAATTGCAAAAAACAAAACAAACCCCCCCCCTCCCCCCCCAAACCCAACAACAACAACAACGAAAAACCACAATTACTGACCCTAATTGGTTTGGCCCAAATTCGGTGCACTTATGGGATCTCAAACTCACTGTACCGAGCTTCACAGTTAATGTTTTGATGAGGCTTAAATACATATTTTTAGCTCATATGCCATTTTAATCTTTGGCTCTAATCCGATTTTAGTTGCATTTTTAAAGGAGGCGGGCGGGGGTAGGGGGTGGGGGGGTAGCACAGTACAGGACAGCACAGTTCATGCTGTCCTGTTGTTTTGTTAATACTGGGAGAAAGGATTAATTCAAATGAAAACCACAAAAATGCACAGCTTAAGACTTAAACGATTCTACGGTGCAAAAATTCCCTAACGTTGAAGTTGCAGTTTGTAAACATCAGACGTTCTTAAAGTGCATCTCACTAAAATTGTTTTTAGCATCTCCAGCTGTGTGCTTTCATTAAGATGCACTATGTCCAGGAATTTTCTACACATCCCATTTTGTTATGTACAGAAGTAACAGACTGTGAGATGATTGATTAACAAACCAGAAGTATTATATATATATTGTCATGCAAAACTATTCATAACTGACAATGTAATGGGAATGGCAAATTGGTTACAAGCTGGCACACTGATGTCAAACTTGCAGATCTGTTTTAATAAAATTGTGTTTGTGGGTGTTCATGCAGAAAAAATGGTCATTTACTGTCATCAAAGAACTACTGTATCTAAACCTGAAGCTCATATAGAAAATTTCAGGGTCTTACTTCCAGATGACTGACTTTAGACTGCTAGGAAAACTTAAGCACAATTGGTTAACTGAAATATTGTGCCAACCTCAATCAGTTTCAGTCCTAAAGTCATCATTACTTATCACAGTTCCAAGAGTCAAAAATAAATGGAAGCTGTGAGGCTTGTTTTTTTTTTTATCATAAAAGTTGGATTATATTTCAAGAAGCTGGAGAAAAAAAAAGGAAAAATACCGATATATCAAAAAAGCTAATGTATCATCTTAAAATAAATATTCAAAGGAGGCATTCTGGGTTCCAGTAACCCAGTTTCACTGCAGACATTTGTTATAGTGGGTAAAACACTAATGAAGGCTCTTTGACATTTCAGACTAGTGGGTCAGTTTGCCTGATAGCAGGGAGTTGGAACTGAGCCACCTGTAAAAAATGATCAAACATAACATGCCCAGGTCTCTCTGTGGGCCCAAACAGGTCTGTAAATATTTTAAAATCTCAAAAATATTACATGTGAACACACAGGTGTTTTGTACATTCTTTGCTTAATTGTGAAATCTTTGTCAGTCTCTTATTTTAGTGGGCTCTATTAACTTTGTGATTGCTTTGGTCATTATCAGATTTCTGCAGGCGCCTTTTGTTTGCATAAAAAATGTTGACTTTTCTGCAAACATTCACTGCTAGCTGAGTGGTACTGAAGCTTGAAAAAGTGCCTTGCAAATTGGAAATGGTGAACTTTTGCCCAGTTTTAGTAGGCCCAACTTCCATTTTGGAGGCAAATGGTCTCCATTTCTGGTTTGTGTTGCAGTTTTCACAGTCTCACGTTCACGTAGAGAATAGCAAATGAGTGGTTGTAGACAAACTATCGTGACCACAGCAGTACACGAGTGATCAAAGCAATTCCAAAGAGGTTCACCAGCTGGCTGGGTAATATACATTTTTCTCTTGTGACCAGTGGCTGTCAGGATCACTAACTGGTCCCTAGGCTGGTGTGACTGGGGCTTTATCAGTTGATTTCCCATTGACTGTCAGCAACCAGTTGCCAACTGGTTCATTATTTTACTTTTGCATCACTCTGAGACATCGTAGGGTTGAATGAAATTGGCACTTAACAATATAACAATAAGCCTTATATATGCCTACATTATGATAGAAATGGGAAACATTTCATCTGCAATGTATGATATGATGACTCTTTCCATTGTGTTTTTTGTTCATTTTCTTAATATCAAACTTTAGCTGCTTGTTTGGGGTCAGTTGGTTATAATTCTAGGTCCAGAGTTCTCCTGCTACTTTTTTCCTGCCACTGATACCTTTGTATGTGTCTGGAGACATTTGTTGCCATATTTGCAGCACTGGACAATAGGGCTGGGTATTGTCACTGATTTCTATATCCGATTCAATTCCGATTCCCAAGGTCCTGATTTGATTTGATTTGATTTGATTCAATTTTGACTCAGACAGTCAGAAATATTGTAATTATGATCATTTGTTAGTACATAGCCATATTTGTATATCTGTGTATAAAAACAAAGCTGACACTTGTGAGACTTCATCAGAGGTGTAAGCATCACAGTGACCTCAGCCTCAAGGTCAGAGGTCAAGTTTTCTGAAAAGCTTGTGAATATGATAACTCAAGAAGGAAGGCATCTAGGATTTTGAAATTGATAACATTGATGCATCTACTTAAAATCTCACACGAGTTTGAATCTCAGTGACCTCGGCCTCAAGGTCAGGGGTCAAAGGTCAAGTTTTTTTTTCATGAAAATCTTGTGAATGCAATAACAAGGCCACATAGGATTTTGAAATTCATACCATGGGTGCATCTGCTAGGAGGCTGCTGCCAGAATTTTTACAGTTTGCAATTTAAAATAATGTGCTCATATCCACACCTCAGAAGTTGTGAGCTGTTTTTGTCCTGCCTCATGAATTAGCAGATACACACGATGCTTGAACATTATTTTTTTTTCCATCCATCCACTATGCAGTGATTTTAAAGTCTTACATAATGCAAGTATGAACATAATTGCTCAATTATTCACTGGAATGTGATTACTGGTAAGAATAGTTATGCATCAGAGAGAACCCGAATGCCAGCTGACAGTGATCATGAATCTACAATTTTCCCGTCTTTCTTGCAAAAACTACTGAAGCTCAGTTGGGTAGTATTGGGACTGTGAGTGAACAGCAATTTTCCAGTCCAAGGAGGCTGAAGACTTTTTTCTTACATTATTTTTTGCAGTTCAAAAATTGTGCTTTCTCACTTGTATTAAACTAAAAAAGTTTTACACTCCCCTGTGCTCCTACATTGTAGATTTGACACAGTCGCCATGTTAACTGCCTGCTCTTTAAGTGCCAATCATCCCAAGATAAAAGCGATACTGAAACCAATAATACTTCAGCTTTTCTGTTTTTATTTTTTCTTTTATTCCAGATCCCCCCCCAACACCACACCTATACTTTCCATCTTGTTCTGTCCTCTGTGTACCTTCCTGCACCTTTGACACCTCAGAGAAGCCACAGTAGAGTCAGGCGTCAACACTTACACCTAGATACCCTTCACCAGCAAGCTTTTAAACGAATCAATCAATTTGTTAATGAATCATATAAGTGAACTGTGCTATATGTGGACATTGATCGGCGCACACTCCTCAATACACCAACTCTAAGTCCCAGCACGCTCACACACCTTCAATTCTCCTCGATTGAGCTCGATATGAAAGAGCCTTTTGCTCAATTCTAATTTCATCTCAGATCTCTTTTTCAGCATCGATCTTTATACACCCTGTGCGGCACAAAGTGATATTGAGAGAGGGACTGATATGAAAATGGACATAGATTTAGCATAAAGAAAAAAAAAATTAAGATGGCGAGTCTGTCCCAGCAAGAAAAAAAAAAAGCAAAGAGAGAGTGGAAAAAAAGTGAGACACTGACAAAGGGGATATGAGTGTGCTGACTAGATTAACTTCTGCTCACTTTCTTTCTTTTTTCTTTTCAATTTTATGGAACTTCATCAGGGGAAAGTTAATGTGAATTATGCAGTGCCCTTGCTAGGTTGGCTTATGGGTTGTTTTGCCCGCTGGTTAGGCTTTTTGCTCTGGCACCCCCAAATACTAGCCTGAGGAACAGTCTTTGTACAAGAGGGTGTCTTGCTTGGGATTTTGATTCTCTTTGTGTTTGGATGTAGGGTTAAGATGTAAAAGCCTGCCAACAGGTCTGGCTCTTGCTTTCCTGGAAATGATGATGTGTGGAAGAAAGCAGCTACAGGAAAGCCTGAAAAGACAGGAATTAAAGCTGTACCCATCCACAGTCATGGTACCATATGTGTAAAGCCTGTGATAGGTAAACTTAAGTGTTTAAACATTAAAATAACAATTAAAATTTGGTAATAGCAGCTAAGATGTATATACATACATCTTAGCTGCTATTACCAAATATATATATATATATATATATATTACTCTATCATAATATGCCTTTCTAGTGTAGTTAGCTTGACTGAGAGGAGTTTGATAATTCCAGGAGCTGCTTCATACTATAGAGTGCTATAGGGTGACCACACTGCTACCTTAGTGATAAAGTAGGTTTTATTTTACCAAATCAGGTTAAAAGAGGCAAAATCATCATAATAAAGATTGTTCAACTGAATCTTCATTTGAGACTCAATCTTTCACCGTGACTAGGTAGTTTGTACGATTACACACTGATGTTTTTAATTTCCTAGAAGATTACAGCCTATGGGAAAAAAGGAGCTAGATTTTTAATGCACGCAGCTGGTCTGTGCAAAGCATGGTTGTTGTATCAGGTGTCGCAAACTACACATAAACCTATAAACTGTACAGTGGCAGCATACGGAAAAAAGTGTGTCTTTCTTGCCATGTAAGGTGGTCATCCTGTGTGCTTGCTCTCACTCCACTGCTGGAGATTAACTCCCACTCTTATGAGGATGAGAGTGTGACTTGTGTGGCAGAGAAAGCAAACAAAGTTGTAGAAGGAATGGCACCGGGGATCCATGCTGAGCACTCGAGCCTTGCAGCCTGACTGCTGTGCAGAACTACAGACCAGGAGGACAGTCCTTTAAAAAGTCAATTAGGCAGGGTTTTATTCTTTGGCCAAATTTTCTGTTTTCACTTCGCCTTCAAAGGAGTTTGGCAGACTTGGATCACACTGGTGAAACTCATCCTGTGTTGTTATAAACCTGCCAAATTCCTGCTTTATAGTTTAGGCTCTGTAGCCCTCATCTACTCATTTATTTCCTTGATTTTGGCAGCAACCTGTTTCTAACTCACTATGATCTCCTCTGGCAGAGCTCACCATGAAAAAATGAAGGACGGCAAGCATATATTTTTAAAGATAAATTGGCTAAAGAAAACTGCTTTAAAGTGACACAATGAAAGGTATTGTAGTGAAAATGGATTTTGTGGCATTTATTGGAGTTGCATGTGTTTATGCAGTACACAGTTAATTACTGTATGTATAGTGTGGTGAAATAATAAATTTTGCAATGTTACTACTGTAACATTGGGGGGCTACGAAAGCCGAAGTAAGTGAAAGTGTTGCAAAAACAAAGGTAATTAACCTAAAATCATGTGTTTGTGATGTGACAAAATAACATTAATGATATAGGCAAAGGCAAAAAAAAATGCCAATATAAACCTACATCTGTGTGAAGCACAGCCCTGCAGCATCAGGGACCTTGTGCTCAGCAGTGCCTTTGGCCTTTCTGCGCCAAGGCCAGAAACCTACTGAGCTCACCTCACTATCTCTGCTTATTCCTGCCACATCTGAGCAAAGAAGACAGCATGTGTGCGAGAGAGAGACACTGATGGAGAAAAGGAGAGCCTTCATTCTCCCTCACTGTGGATCCTTGTCTACCCCCCTGCCTCCATTCCCACTGTGATTTCTCACACTGGCCTGTTTGTTTGCAGAGATTCCTGCTCTTTCTTATCACCTCCTCTGTCCCTCCTTTTCATTTTCTCCTACCTTATGAGGAGGTCAAGAGTTAGAGGAGGGGTGGAGAGAAGGTCAGGTGGCTAGAATGAAAGAAGGAAGGAAAAAGAACAACAACGATGAGCATTAAAACGGATAGATGGTCTTTCCATTTGCTGCGGGTGTCTTTAACCTCGCTGAATCTCTCAGGGGGCTATGCAAGCCAACTTCCTTGACCTCAAGGCTGTTCAGCTGAGCTGAATGCGTGATGATATATTTCATAGAGCTTTGATCATCTTGGCACTGTTCTCATTCATTTTATTAATCTCTCTTATTTTTGTTTGCATATGAATAAATAATCATGGGTTGTATGAAACAATAGCAAAAATACAGGAAAAGTAAGTAAACAAAGGACATTCGGTATACATAATGGATGTTATATCATGACTGTGACCTTGAATAGATGATAACAATTAAAAAAAAACATGGTGTCCATCAATTCTAATAATTTCTGGTGTCCATGACAGAGTCACTAGTAAACATGATAAATCCTTTTGAAATATTTTAGTGACCCTACAGTTTTGCTATGTTTATACTAGAGATTTAACAAGTATTTTAGCTTTCATTTATAAGTAGTCATAATTCATTGTTGTTTTTATTGCGATATCCCTGTTATGGGCTCTATTTTCACTCGAGCTTTCTGTTTTTAATGCAGGATTTATGGCAACTCCTGGACACACGTTCAGGTCTTTGTCAATACCCATAAACAAAAGCTTGTATTAGTCAATTATTACGTCCCAAAGCAAGCAAGGTTCTGGGAAGTCTTTACAATAGGAGATATTAGAGAAGAAACCCAGACCTTCTGTCTACCAGACAGCCAAACAGCCTTGTCCTCTGAAAGCCATTAAGACTTAAAGATGAGGCTATAAAAGCAACCCCAGCCAGCTCGATTACTGGATGCCCCATCTCTGTCTGTCAGTCAGTCCGTCAGTCAGTTGATCTATGTCTTTGGCCCTCTTTGGTCAGCTTTAGTATCACCAGAGGGCTCGATAATTACTGAGTTATTATCTCAGTAAGTCCAGAATGAATTTCATCCCAATGGTAATGGCCGTGTAAGTGATTTTCTGCAGCTACAATGATTTGGTGAGGGGGGTCCAGGCCTCTAGGGTGTTCGGATAATTATTTTTCAGATACAGAAGTCTGACATGCTGCAGAAATCCTGTGGAATTAAAGAAATTAATATTTTCGACTCCCGCTTGTTTCTTAAAATGCACTCCACAAGGGAGGAACCTTCAAGATGATTTGATTAATTTTATGCCATGTTCATTTGACATAAGCCTCCATAACAACTAGTGAGGATTTAACTAAGCAAACGGTGCCAGCTTTACTTTACTACCACTTTAATCTCAGGGGAAATTAAGATTTTTTGTTGAGCATTTTTATGTCCACTGTTGCTTCTATATCACATACGCACCCTCTCCTTGAGTGACACTTGCTTCCTAATTATTCTTTAATATTCACTTTTGCCTTTGAAAACTCTCATGAAATATGAATGAGTTTTCTCCCCCATTCTGTTTTGACTTTACTCAGCTGAGCACCAGCCTCCCCAATATGAGCTTTTATGATGTTAAGCTGCCATCAATTAGATCTCATTTGATCTGTTCCCTCCCCGGCTTGACGGTACTGTGTGCTATTGGCGGGGATGGTGGGTTGGGATGTAGCCCTCAGCGACTTGCTAATTAAACCAGTAATTAGGCCTAATTCTGGGCTTCAAATGAGCTCCTAAGTGAGCCAGGTGTGCCAGACAGTAGTAGAGGACAAATTTCCCTCATTCATTTACTGGCTCTTTCTCAATTTCCATACTTATGCGCCGTTTGCCGTATTTGATATAATGTGTAACGGCCAAAGAGTGACTGCCTAAAAAAAGTGTTACCAAAAATGGAACTTAATTAATTTTGCAGCAAGTCTCAGCATGTTGCTAGATTTGTTGTGGACATGATGCATCACATCGAGATGGCAGGCTAGCCTACAGTTCATTGAATACGTGGTATCAAACACCTTTCTGATACTATGATCATGATATTTTCTTTGTGTGTTGTTTTTTACCCTTGCTTTCAAGAGACATTTGAAATATATGTATATGTTAGACACACATACTGTACCCACCAGACAAAATAAAAATTTAATTTTCATTGTGTAATTAAAAATACCTAATAATTTTGATAACATATATAATGCATATGATAATAACAATTAAACATAATTACAATAATGATGATACTGACGGGGGACTGTCATTATCATTATAATAATGATAATCCCCTGCTGCCATTCACCTTGTACACTTCACATTTTCAGTACAACTCCAGTCATGACACCTACAGAAATACTCTGATGATTCTGCAGCTTTTGGCTGTTAAAGTGATGGGCAGGAGGAGGAGTGCAGACTGCTGGTGGATGATTTTGTGGAGTGGTCTGGAAGGAATCTTTTCCTTTTAAATGTGAAAAAGACCAGAGAGCTCTTGATCGACTTCAGAAGGAAAAGGACAGCTACACAGCCTGTGTCCAACCTGTGACAGGATGTTGATTTGGTGCAGGAGTACAAGTACCTGGGTGTCCACACTGACAACAGTCTGAACTAGAAGACATACTGGACACAGAGGTTGTAAACAAGAAGAGGATGAACAGGTTCTATTTCCTCAGGATGCTGAGATCCTTCAATGAGATCAACAAAATGTTGGGGATTTTCCATCAGTCTGTTGTGACGAGTTCAGTATACTTTGCTGTGGACTGGTGGGGGAGAAGCAACAGCACTGGCGACACCAAGAGATTGAATAAACTAATCTGTGATTGGCTGCAAACTGGTAATTAGAGAGGAGTTTACTGACCACTCTCTGCACCACTTACCACTTGGACAGGCAGTGGAGCTCTTTCAGACAGAAAGACTGATTCAGCTCCACTGCTACAAGGATAGGAAATATTTTATACCACACGCTTTTACTCCCTATAAAACAATTTATCTGTCTGTGAAAACCTATCATTTGTTTTAGGATTTCAAAGTTTTGTGTTTTTTAAGTATACTTTATAAGGTAAATTATATATTTGCTTTGTTACTTAAAAGAATATTAAGAAATTTTGGAAAATGATCTTGACTTCTTTAGGGCATCAGAGCTAAGTACTGGAGTGCAAGATTAGAAAACTGAAACATATTGTCATGTCCATATATTGTAATCCTAAGTATTAAATCTCAGATTGTATCTTCAGGTTTGGCTTTGAGCATTTTTACAGACATTCATCAGGAAATCAAAAAACAACTGGGCTTATAAACTCTGCAGTTTTCACTGATGCATTTGTTGTTTTTGTACTGATTAAATAATAAGATGCCAAGTGGTGCCCTCAGATCGAACCGTCCCTTTTAATATTTATTTGTTGCAAAGACAGCAAGACAAAAAGGTTGATTTTGCAACTTGGAACTTATTTTAAAAATTGAAAGTTGACTTTTTATTTATGATATTAAAGTATCTTTTTTTTTTTCTAAGGATGGTATTTTCTTCCAATAAGAAAATTTAATATTTTTAACTCAAAATTGTTCAATGGAATTTGCAGTTTAATTTTAACCCATTAATTGTACTAGCAGTCTTCCCTTCAGGCTGTATGCTACATGCTATGCTACATACCAGTTGAAATCAAACCTGCAATTCAACCCAAGACTCCAGGGATGAGTGATGACTAGGCCAATACTGCGATGGCTAATACCAAAATATTGTCTTTTCTTTCTCTGCAGTCCACATCAATACATTTTACATGCAAACATATTTTACTGCACGTGAGTGTGTCCCGTATAATAAGACATAAATGCACTTTGAGTGAGTTGCCTTAGTGCATAACTACAGTTCCATCTGTTAGCTTTAAGTGGAAAAGGGAGTGAGGATAGTAGCTTGTGACGGGCACAGATGGCCTGTTCTTTCTGATACTGTTTCGCTGCTGGAGCCGTCAGTAGAGAGAATGTGTGAATTAAAAAATCCCAGTCGAATAATAATAAACCCACAGTACAACTCTGCAGGTTCTCAGCTACGAACTGTAGACTAGGATGGGCCAAGTGAGAGGGAATCAGATAGAGTGAACTCAACAAAGAGATGGAGTTGGAATGGTGTGAAATGTGTGTGGGAGGTATTTTGCTTTTGTATATTGTAGAAGAAACGAGGGATTAATGTGGCAAAGAAAAGAGATGCAATAAAAGCACAACCAATGTGGTGGATTTGTTAAGTGAGGTAAAGGAGTAAACAAAAAGAGGCTTGCTGTGTAGAAGAAAAATGAGGAGAAAATGAGTTGGGCCATGTGATTTCTTGAAGGAGAGATGTTGTTTGAAGGGAGGGGTGGCAGACAGGGAGAGATAGGTTAGAAAGATTAGTAGTAAGAGGCAAGCAGGAGGTGAACAGATAGAGGAGGGATTACAGGAATCCCTTGACCTCACCAGGCAGCCATTAGAGCAAAACTAATTACCAGCCAACGACCCTGGAGATAGAAGTCAGTGCCCTGCCATACCACACTCCACACACTTGCCTTTCTCTCCTCGCAAGCGTGTGTGCATACTTAGTTTCTTTCTCTCTCTGTCCCACAGATCCAATCCATATGATGTATGGATGTATGGGAGCAATGGGAAAAGGCTAATCACCTCCAAGAAACAAGACTGGGAAAGAGAGGTCACCTTTGCAAGACCTTAACTGGACCAACTTCTCTCTTTCACACATTTATATATGATGTAGAGCACCTCCTGGTCAATGTATACATAAAAATCACTTGTCTTCTTTTCAATATGGTCTGCAAAACCTTCAAAAGTCTTAAAGTATAAGGTAAACAAGATACTAATATTGGTCTTTTTTCTGTTTTAAGGTGCATTTCCAAAGACACATAAATATGCAAAAAAGGGTCAATATTCAGTTTATTTTAATTGCATACCACCAAATAACATCAGGAGTCTCCTCAAGACACTTATATTGTAAGGTAGAGACCGTATAATAATACAGAGAAACCCCAACAATCGGACGACCCTCTATGGGCAAGAAATGGGCGACAGTGGGAAAGAAAAACTCCCTTTTAACAGGAAAAACCCTCTGGCAGCACCAGTGTGTTACCATAAATACATAAACTCAGAAATTTGAGAAGGTTGCAAAGAATCAGCCTACAATCCCAAATGTCAAGGAATGGTGGTGTGTCAAGCAAATTAATTTTGCTTGACACACAAGGACTGGTTTAAAAGATACAGCCACACATCACCGGTGCACCTTTACCTTATATGTGGCACATGTTTGATACATTGCAATAAAATTGTGGATTAGTGTCTGTTCACCCCACAGAAAAAAGTCCTAATGACCTTGGAGATTCTGCTGTGACAAAATCCAGTTTTGTGTGTGTGTGTGTGTGTGTGTGTGTGTGTGTGTGTGTGTGTGTGTGTGTGTGTTTAAGAGAAAG
>VVHJ01055177.1:0-31690 GCA_015107715.1 Tylochromis polylepis
GTGTCTGATCTTCTTTTTTGTGCATCTTTGCTGATTTGATGAAAGCCCAATTAGGATACCCACATGTTTTAAGAGCTTCCTTTACATGTGTGTGTTCCCTCTTTTTCCCTTCAGGCTTAGAGGGAACATTTTCTGCCCGGTGTTGTAGGGTCCTGATTACTCCAAGTTTGTGTTCCAGAGGGTGGTGGGAGTCCAGACGCTTTTCTTTCCAAGCTCCTTAGACTACCATGACCTGGATGACTGAGAACCTTCACAGACAGAAGTAAGAGCCGGTTTCTCCTTCCTCTCATCTCTAACAGATGGCCGCTCCTCCCCAAAGGTCCTTCTGCTGGAGGTTTTCCTTCCCTACTCGTAGGTGGTCGTCTGATTGTTGGGGTTTCTCTATATTATTTTAGGGTCTTAATCTTACAGTATAAAGTACCTTGATGTGACCTTTGTTGTTATTTCATAAATAAAACGAAATTGAACTAAATTAAACTTCTTCATGATGTCAACTAGTCTGGAGTTGACGCAAAGTAACAGTTCAGTACATTTACCCTTACTAAAGCTAGCAATTACTATTATATATGTGTGAGTCCACAGTTACAAATACATGGGGCTACTTGTTTTTTCTTTTTACAGGTAGTCTGTTCGCATAAAACGATGCAAAATACAATGGCTCGATCTTTTCACCTTCAGTAACAAGGGTGATTGTTTGACCAATAAGAATTTGGTCAGATGAGAGGATATCAATCACACTATGGACTAGTCAACTCTGTGACTACAACCTTATGGTAAACAAAAAAATGGAACCTGTAGGCTTCTGACACTTATCCAAGTCCAGGTCGCGAGGGGCAGCAGTTTAAGCAGCGATGCCTAGATCGCCCCTCTCCTCAGCCTCCTCCTCAAAAGACGAAATCTCTCACTACACAAATATTTCCTTTCCTTTCCTTTTTCATGCTGATGGCAGGGTGTTTCATCAACAGCTCCTCCTTCTGTACCTGAAGCTCTTGCCTGGCCTTGGGAGTCATCTGTCATTTCAGACAATGCCCTTGTTTTAATAGCTTTTACCTTGTCTGGCTTGATGTGCTGAGCCTTGATTCTTGATTTGACTCTGGCAACAATGTCACTCATGTCATCAATGAATTGGTCTGCATATTTTTCATCAGGGTATACCAGAATCTATGAACTCCAGCAGAAGGCCTAATAACTCATGCTTAGACTCTGGGACATCGGAGTGCTGCAACGCTGGCACTACATGTCTGTGTTTCTGTCCAAAGCCATGACTTGACAAATAGTCTTTTGTTGTTCCAGCACTCTTGCCACTTCTTCTGGGATGAGCCCGATGCTGCTGGTCACTCTGTAACAAGTTGGCATTTGGGGAGATACGGTTGTTCCTGAGGTGTCATCGGGTCTCCCCCCCCCAACCAGTATGAAAAAAAAGCTGCCATCACTCTCACGGATGCCAGCAGACCCACGCTTTCACCCGTCAGTGCTGCACTAGAAAAAGAAAAATAAGCCAGTAAAGGAAGGTAGTATGTTCAATCATCGCAATTAAGATACACAAACTTTACAAAATCATTTTGTTTTCATTCTCTACAGTCCATTAAAAATGATACTTCCTTTTTTTTAAATCCATTTCAGTTTTTACCAGTTTGTATATTTTATTACTGAAATTTACACTCCAAGTGCTCACAAATGTGCCACGTTCTGTTTGTCTTAATTGTGTAACTGTGTGTGAAAATTGTATTTTTATTGTAACTAATCCAGCCCAAGTATCTGTCAGTGGATGACTTTAAAACTATTGAAAGCCAAAGCTACTCACCAGTCGCTACAGTGTTTTGGCCACCACTTGCACTCAGCTAAGGCCAGCTGTTAAGTGAAGTGGCTTTCACTGTACTCACTCTGCTGTCAGTGGTGATGTATACTTGATTGTTTTCATTCAGACCCCTTTAGTCCAGTGCATCAGTCAAGCCTCGTGCAATCAGTTCTGCCTGTGTGGTCCTCTGGAAAATGTGCTCTTTCCCACCATCTATGAACGCAGTACTCACATGTGCAGAGATTTTGGGGGAAAGACCAATGACAGCTCTTTTCTATGGATTCAACGCAGCCAGAATAAAGTTGCCGGTCAGCAGGAGGTCAGCCACACTAAGAGGGTTTTCGAGGGGTTGCCAGACTTTTCAGCTATGCACTGTTTGGGTGTTCGTTGTAGAGCATTACATGAGTGCTTGCACAAATGTGCATAAGGTGGTACAGTTCAACAATTAACATCCAGTGATGCTCAGTGGTATGTGCAGTGCTGAGCAGACCCTAATTGATTCTGATTTTATACCAAGATTACAAGAAGAAAAAACAACATGCATCTCTGAATGGGGGGTTCGCTGTTGGATGACAACGCAAAGAGTATTCAGCTCAGCTTCATTAAGAACGGTGACCAAAGTGTCATCGTTAAATAGTGTTGGATATTTTGGATGACAGCACATATTTAATGACTGAAACGTATCTGTGCATGAGTGTGATGTCTAGAAAAAAAACTAAAATGAAAATGTTGTAAACCAACAGTGTCGGCAGGAACAGGCTGTGAGACAGTTGCACTTGTCGGAAAGATAAGTGCACATTTGAGAGTTCAGTCGTGCTGGTCTGCAGTGATGTGGAATTAAAGTTATATGCTCACTTGAGTCGTCCTTCCCCCTATATTCCTAACAAGTGGACGAGCATATGTGTGGCATACACTGAGAGAACGCTCCAGATCTGAACCTCCACTGTGAGCAGATGCATCGGCTCTGGGGTGATTTTGCTGCTAGTATAGTTTATGTCCGCTAATCCTGTTATAGGGCAGGGTCACTGCAAATCAATACAAAATTGTATTGAATCATTTCTTTTATCCCCCGATGAAATATTTCTGTCCTCATGGGAGTCACTGAATGGTCTGATGAGTGTGAAAATGATGTAAACAGCATTGCTATGGTCTTCACGGTCACCACATCCCGACCCAGTTAAACACCGATTGGAGAATTTGGAGCAAATTGTTAGACAGCACGCTCCACACCATCATCAATACACCGTATGAAAGAGGGATTTTTTTCCCTCTTTTTTTGGATGACTGGTGTTACAAAACTAATATCCCAAGCCATAATAATATAAAACTATCTGTTCCGATATTTCATATCTGAGGCTGGGATGCAGCTCCTGCCTGTTTACAGGACGACGCTGCAGCCACCGGGGTACGCTGTGAGCAATGAGCTGTTCGGACATGAGTCACTGTCTGATGCTTCAGGACTTGCTGCATATTGATCACAGCTCCTAGTTTAGTAGACAAACACAGACACAAAGCCAGAGCAGGATTGCTATCAAATTTCCATTTCCACTCTAACATGATGGTGCCTATTGATTGTGCTCATCTCTATGGCTGCTAATAAATACCTTGTTGCTTCAGCTCCTGCAGTTTTCCCTGAGCTTGCATCTCTCCAATATGGATCCCCAGTGCTGCGTAAATCCCCCATTTGCTCTAGGTCAGACCACTTGCCATTACTTTCTAGTAATGATGGAACATATAGTAGGAGTTAAGATCTTCAGATAATGGCGTTGAGGTCAATAGATGGATAATGATAATAGACGGCTTTAAGAAGAACAGAGCCGTCGGCTTGGCAGGGAGAAAAATAAGGAATTGAATAGTTTCAGTAAGTGTGTGTCGTGTGTGTGTGCATGAGCACATATGATGTCACCATGCTTGTCTTGCCTGTCAGTATTTACAGTGTTCAACACACGAACAGCCGGCTTCCATTTGTTTAATTATTTCCTTTGTTACCTCTCTTAACCATGCAACAGGTCTTCACTCATTCAGATTGTTGTGACACTCAGCAGCAGCATCCAGGCAACAGAGTCCAGGTTGAGCTGCTCACTTCTCTGTCCTCTCCGTTAGCCTCTCCACGGTCCCTTTGATGAGGCAGCAGCATCAGTGAGGTCGCATCAGTCGTGATGATCAGACCCGAGTTACAATGAGCATAATATTCATATTCTGACAGGACTGGGAAGTAGACATTTTTCTCTAGTTAGCTGTAGCAGCAGAAGAAATATCTCAGGTATTTGATGGGATGCTGTGACATTTTCTACAGGTATTTGTGATCTTAAGCTATCCAGCAAATGCAGCATGCTACAGTAAACAAAGACATTGAAGATAAATGTTAATGCATCACAGGGCATCACTGTGCCCATAGGATGGATTGGATTGCCGTCTATTTTTTTTAATTATTATTGTTATCTTCAAATTTTTCAAAGTATGTACCTTTTTTTTTTTTTGACATATCATATGTCACATATGTCAAATGTTATGTGTCTGAGAAAGGTGGTGGTGGCAAAGACGGAACTGTCAGCAGCTGTGTTAGTGATACAGTCCTGCATGGTAATGCCGTGAGGACCGGTTGACAGGAGAACTGCAGTGGTAGTATTACTAAACCAGGCTCTGGAGGGAGTTGGCTGCACGAAAAGGTGCTTGAACATTTTCCCAACATATTCTGGATGTTCAGACACCTGATCAGTCTGTCACTTATGGCACTGAATCAAAACTAGGAGTCTAGGAGTTGTACTTCATTAAAGAGTTTTCTCCAAAGCTCACCAGAGCAACGTCAGTCTATTAGGTCACTGTGTCAAACATAAGCCAGTGGTGGGGCCAGAATCGCCCCACCTAAGACTCCAGTCCGGCCCACTGGATGGCTTTGGAAGATCTGGTGTAGATTTGGTGTAGTGGGTCATACTACATCAAAGTAACTAAGTGACAGATAAATAATGAAATGACGGAAAAGTTCCTGTTTTTTCACTACAGCATTGCTACTTTTTCTGTAATTTCACACACCTATTATTTGCAATTTAGTCCTAAAGAGTCACACTGACTCTTGAGGACTTTCTACCATTTAATACAGCAACCTGACAATTCTACCTAAGTACAATAACAAAGTATTTGTACTTTGTTACATCCCACCTCTGTCCATGACCAACTGGTCACAATTAAATTTCTCCGTCCACTAAGCACCATTTCGCCAGCTGTGACACTTCATATCAATATTTAATACAGCGCAAAAAGCTACAGTCGATCTTAAGAAAAAGAGTCTGATTTGATGAAAGATTTTTTTCTGCCTTCCTGTTGAACATTGCGTCACTTTTTTTGAAACTATATTTGCTAATATCTGTAAAGGGAAGGATGCATCGCTTTTCATTTACTGAGATCAACGTTAGACTTCCTGAGTTTGATGAATATGTAAATATTGCTTCTCTGTAACATGTCTCATAGCATCATGGGCCACAGTTTCTAAGCTTTGTGAATGTTGCAGTGGCAAGTTTTTGTCCAGGGCCTGTAGTCATGATAATCTGTCTTGATATTTAAAACGGCTGGTGCACACTTGTTTTCACCACCATGGCTACCGAGAGACAAATGGAGAAACATGCCCAGCAAATGACTTAACTTTTCAAACAATCCAGTGTTGTGCATGTTAGGTTAATTTATGACTCTACACTGGCCGTATATCTGAATGTGAGTGCCTCTGTTATCTAGAATGGATTCCAAAGTCAGTTGGGATAGGCTCCATCTCGCCCACAAACCCCCGCCTCATGAATATCCATCTAGTTCTTGCACTGCTACGCTTATAAGTGAAGATCAATTTGTCGAGCATTTTCTGAGATTTTTTTTTGTTTTTCTTCCTTAACAAGACCTTGAACACAGTGGATGGACTGTCCTTGTGCATTTTAAGGAGTTGGTATTTGTGAGCTCATGAGTGAAAATAGTGGTAAAACTGATTTATAGCTTTTGAAGGTTACTCAGACACATTGAGCTTGGCCAAGGTAGTAACCAGGGAAAAGAGAGCAGAGAAAGAAACAATGACATTTCTGCCAGTAGCCTGTCCTTCTACTACACTGATATTAGATTGAAAGAGGAAACGAAACAGGGAAAAAAGAGAGTGTGGGAAGAAAGGGAGAGCTGATTCATAAAGAAACATAAATAGACAGAATCAGAAGGAAAACTGTGTGAAAGCGCAGACAAAGCAGATGGAGTCCTGTCTTCCTTCAGAAAACAAGCCGTGAGTTCCGCTGAGCTCACACACCAAGGGCTTTTGTCCCCTGGCATTTACCCATAAGCACTGCGGCTGGACACCCGTCCCATCCTGTCCCAGAAAAGACGCATCGCCCAACATGGCTGAGGTGGAGGGGCAGGTGCTGCGTCCCAGCAGGAGGACAGTGGGGAGGGACAATGTATGCAATTCCTGTCTGGCACACAGTCAGGATCTCACGGGAACAGGAAAAAGAAAGTGTGTGTGTGTGTGTGTGTGTGTGCGTGTGTGTGTGTGTGTGTACATGCCACTATTTGGACTCCCTGCCTCTCTGAAAGTAAAAATCTGGTGAGGCAGCAGGCATAGGTGAAAAAAAAACTGCATTGTACTTGGAAGTGATATAAGGTCGGCAGTACTGTATGCACACACACACACACACACACACACACATGTATACATACACACATCTTAAATGCCTTTCAGCAGGTCTGCTGTAAAAGTCAAGTGATCAATTTGGACCACATTATCTCCAAATTCCCTCTCTGCCTTGCGTGAAACACATTGATCCAAATTCCTGCAGACTTGCTTATTTGAAATCATAAAATCCATTAAAATTATATTCTGATTTTTGGTCAGCATACGTTTCTATGCCTGTGTGGTTTTCCTCCAGTATTATTCTGCACTCCACAGACATGGGGGTAAGGTCAAATGGAGACTTGAAATTGCCTGTGGGTGTATATAAATGTGATATGTGGTAGTCTTATAAGAATGCCCAGCTGCAGGATTTCTAGGCTCCAGGAAGAGTGGGTACACAAAATGTGCACATGCATAGTATTCATAATACACAGTATGCACACACGTCGAGGTTATAAGTGTCCTGAAACCCTTAGAAATCAGTCGTCTGTGTTTAAATCTTTTATTTATCTATTTTCATTAAATTCTGTTGGTAAGAATTCCTCAAATACATGGGCAGTCTCTGTCTCGACTTTGCTACCATTCATATGTTCAGACTCGGAAAACAGAGTTTGAAATGATCCTCTGTGGTAGTATGAGCCAAAGTGTGGGCGTAGGGTGGAGGACGTGCACACCAGTTTCAGTGGAAGAAGATCTAATTTGTCCCAAGAGTGAGTGGAAGAGGAAGCTTTGACTAAGGGTTCCTGGAGGTGTTGCAGGGAAACCGTTTACCTTTCCCCGCATTATATCATTTCATTCTTTGCTTTGCTTATATAACAACAGAATATCAAAGCAGAGGTTTTGGCATTTTGCTGGTCTGGAGTATTCAGGTTTGGTTTCAGGTTTGTGTTAACACAATGCCCCAATCTTCCCAGAAGTGGGTAGATGTGTGGTGCTCTCTGCTGCTGTACAACACCCATGTAAGCTTTCGCATTTGTCACTAACCATAGTTGTTTTTTATGACAGACCATAGCTCACAGGAAGGGATGTGTTTACAGCTTTTGTTTCATTTGAAATAAACAGAAAAAAAATACATCTGGCAGTTATCATGAGACAATAAACGGCAACAATAAAACCACCTACACTATCTCAAACTAGATCTTCAGAAATTCCCAGACGGCGCTGATTTAATCGTTCGACTAAGGTTTTGTTTGAGAGGAGCATTACAAACAAGCAAAATGAGATCAGTTTGATAAATGAAACTGACAGATTGCTAAGTTTAAAGGACAACACTAACGTTTCAGCCTTTCTCTCATGTATAATTTTGCTGTTGCCGTCTGCAGTTTGCCGACCTCCAGCCTCCAATGCAAGTGTCAAACACTGCACTTCTTTAAACGGCCACTTGAGGGGAGCCAATCAAATCCCATCCATCCATCCTCTTCCGCTTATCTTTATCAGAGTTGCGGGGAAGCTGGAGCTTGTCCCAGATACCTTACAGTAAGTCCGGGGTGGGAGGGGCTTAAAGAAAACTTTAGGAAACCTTGAAGAAATATATTAAATTACATGTAAGATATGTACACAAATTTACACATATTGATTTCACCAATTGATTTCCAGTAAATCCTGTGTCCAGTTCATTTAATGTAGTTTTCCAGGCAAAAATAAATAAATAAAAGATAGTGAATGAAAATTCATTAAAGTAAAAACATTTTTGCTTGCATACATGTCTGTGTGACATGCACAAGGTTCCTAAAGTAAAACCTGACAACACTATCATAACAACAGCAGTATTTTGTCACTTTGAAATACAGGGTGGTTTTGGGTTTTTTTTTTTGGAAACATAAGATACACTCAGCCGGGGTCAGCTTCTATTTGCTATTTTAAGATATTACTGTTACATTACTTATCACTTCCAATATTCCAGGTCCATCCAGTCTTATAAGACTGTCCTACATTGCTCACAAATAGCACACACTTGCACAGATTACAACTGGTATTTGTAGCCTGGATATGAAGATAGCCGGTTCTATAGTTCATATCCCATATCCAGAGGAAGTGGTGCTATGCAGGGAGCCAGCTGGAGGCCAAAATGCAGCCTGGTGCTCAGAGAGGAAAGGGAGGATATAATCAGTGTCTCCATCTGTGGAGGGTGGCATAAGACAAGATGGGAGACACGCCTTTCATTAACCTTCACCTTCCTCTGGTTGTTCTCACATGTGCATGCCCGTGTTTGCGTTTGTGTGATTAGATGCCAGATAAAACACGGTCAGAGAGGTGCTGTTAAAGTTACAGAGAATAAAATGGATGGAAACCAAGCCACAACGTCCAAGGCTGAAAAGTGTGGAGTGGACACTTGAGGCTGGCTCTAAAATCCACCCAAACCTCTTATATTCCTGTGTTAAAATGTCACTTGTTTACAACCTGGTCCAAAAACCAGCTTTGATATTTTCTTATTATTTTCTCTCTTCATCACGACCCTTTTTAATAACTCATCCAACCATCATTTAAAAACTCATCTGTTAAGGCTTAAAAAGAGAGTGCAGGTGGCTTTGATTGACATGCATGCCACCCAGTGCTGGGGTCACTGCTCAAAAAAAGTAATAGACTTCACAATTTACATGACTTTGTTTCTTTTTTTGTAGTCTGTGAGGCCTCCGTCACACAGACCTAGGGACAGCTTTGAGATCCCTTGGCAACCTGCGGTCACCAGGTACTGGCTGTCATTGGGTGAAATCACTGACAAAGAGGTACTGCAATCACTCCTTGTGATTTCTTGATTGGTCACTGGTAGTTTATAGCAGGTGTTTTTTCCACACCAACTTTCCAAAGCAACCAAAGCATTTACAAGAAGATTTTTGAGTACAGCTACACCTCTGTGATCAATTTCACTAGCAACTCCAGCAACGACTTGCCAACTGGTCACGGAATATACACTTTCCACTGGTTCCACTGGTGACCAGTCTCTAGGCCTGCGTGAATGGATCATTAGCAATCAATTTCACAATTGCCAGCAACCACTCACAACCAGTCAGGGTATACATATTTTTCCACAGCGACTGGTCCTTGCCGAATAGTCATAGACAAGTCTCTAAGCTTGTATGACTGAGATCTTACTTAATGATAATCAGCAGGTATTTGTGTCTGTATATTGCACCTGCACAATTTTTGAATGGGGCTTGCTAAACAAGCTTGCTAATGCTGATTATTTAGTACTTCACCCTCTCATGCAAACAGGACCACTACTGGCTCCAAAAAGCGACATGCACCCAAAATACCAATGTTGACACTTCAAAATGCAGCTCAAGAAATACAACTGTATGTAGAGCATCACCTTGTCTGTACAATGTAAAGTGGGAGCTGTATTTTTCACCCTTATCCTTGTAAGTCAAGTCAAGCTTTAATACTATAGCTATAATGTTTATGTGGATCTCATAGGATTGTTTCTTCTAATTGTTCAGTGTTCCAAACTTGTGCATGAGTTTACCTTTGCATCATTAATGGTGTCACTGAGTCCTAAGACAAAGAACAAAACTTTAACATAGTGAGGTAACACAGTGAGGAAAATACACAGAATCTTTTTTTTACTGGAAGATATATGGACTGTAACTATTTCTTGGCAAACAATGAGTCTCTGCTGGCTTCTTGGCAACCTCATGTTGACAACAAAACTCCAGGAAGCTGTGGCCTTCAGCAAGTAACAGTTATGAAATATAAGAATGGTAAAAATCTAACTGGCATCTGAAAAGTCACCTTTTCTACTTTCTTTTATTTGCTGTCCTTTAATTCACTCATTTATTGATTCACCCTAACTGGATTCAGTATTGCGGACATTTACAATGTAGTTCAACTAATCCACGAGTTGTTTGCCGCTGTAATGTCCACGGCCTGACAAGAATCATCAGGGTTTTATCTCGTCGTATGTGTCACTGTCACTGCAACTAATTCAGAAAGTGCTGACCCAGGGAGTAATACTTTTCAGCAACAGTTGACCTTTGTGAGGCTCAAAGTGTTATGATGAGGAGACCTGTAGCTTAACGACGACTGACAGCCTTGTCATGTAAGATTTGATTGGTGCCAAGGGGTGTGTGAGACAGTGATGTAAAAAAAGAGAAGGAAAAAAAGATATTGGGCTGTTAACATTCATGAGAAATGATCACGGTGTCAAAGGGAGAGCATCCACTTGTCATTTCTCAGACAGCACTGTTCTGTTCGACTCACCATCCATCTTTCTGATGTGAATCTATCTTGTTTTCTTCCTTCCTTACTTCCTTCCTTCTTTCCCATCCTTTCCTCTTTGTTTTCCTTCACTCTCTCCATTCTTCCATTCCTCCCTCTCTCCCTTTCTGTTCTTTCCTCTACTCCCCTTGTTTACTTCCTCCCTTTTTTCCACTCCTCTTATTCTCTTCTCCTTTCCTTCTTTTCCTAACTTTAAAACTCTCCAACCTACAACCAATTTAAGCACCATAATCTAATTTTAATGGTAAATAGTAAATGGACTGGTTCTTCTATAGCACTTTTCTACTCTACCTGACCTCTCAAAGCACTTTGAGTGTGTAATCAGCCAGATACACACAAAAATATACTTTTATTGCAGCTCTGGATCCATAAATATCAATTATCATGCTGTCATTGCTAGATATTGATAAAAGACCTGAGGAGCTCAGACATTTTGGTGCAATCAGTCTTTGACTGAAGATGCCACTCTTGATTAACTCCAGGGCATGTGAGTGTTGGGAGAATCCAAATACAACAATGCAAATAAATATAGAGGCACGAGCTCTTGGAGACTGATGTGAAATAGTGTTAGCACATCGCGGTTTATTAAGCACCCATCCACATAGCTTCCTGTGTTCAATGGGCAACCACTAAATGCACTTGAGCTGCTGGTCCAGCCCCACAGTTGTGACAGTGAGAAACATGTGACTGTAAGCTTTAATGGACAGTCTAAAATCTCAGGCCTGTCACTTTGTGCCTTCATTCAGATTAATGTGCACACCGACCGGCTGGGCATTAAGCCCCACAGGCCCTCTCAATGACACACTTCAGTGCTCTGTGGCTCACTGCTGTACACCTGGAAACACATACCAATATTCTGCACGGAGGCTTATCATGGTCACTCAGAAGGATGTGCACTCAGAACACAAACACTCACTTCACCGAGAAAAGCTCAGGAAAGGTGTATTTCAGCTCCAATTCTTTACAATAAATAAATAACTAAATAAAATCCAACGATGGCATCACTGTGCCTGTTCTACAGAAGTTCTTAAAGACTCATATGTGTTATGTTTTCCACTTACTCTTCAGAGTATTTTGAATAAATTTGTGATCGGGACAAAAATCAGATGCCACTTCTAAGCTTTCGTAACAAATAATAAGAATAAACTGTACTCAAAGAACCATAACATATTAAAAAAATAAAAGGTTTCTTAATGTTAATGAAGAAGAATAATTTTTTTCCTGTGAAGTGCATAAATGTAAGTCATCGTTCTAAAATTAAAGTTACTCATTGCCCCAAAATACCTCATCTGTAAGAATCAGATGTTAATTATTATCTCCTTGGGATTTGAGATTTGACAGTAAATTAGTGACTCTTTCTTTTCTTGGGGCAAGTTCTGTAGTGGCACCAGATGTTGCTGTCTTTAAAATGTTCATAAGTCATGCTGGTGTCTACTCTCTTTTTTTTTTTTTTCTTTCTTGGAGCTTGGAGTAATTCTCAACAGCATCTGGCTAATTCTAATGAAAATTGTTTCATCATCTGCTGGAGAAAGAAGGCAAGAGGAGATACAAAGGGTTGCTCTGCCCCCATTTGGTAGCAGACAGAAAGGCAGGACAGCATATCCAGGACAGAGAGCTTATAAAGCACCAACACTCAGTAACTAGATACTTAAAGATAAATTTTGTACTACTCCCAAGGTACGCTAAACACTGACATATAATTTAGATGCAGGCGATTAAACCCTCCGCTCCCAGGCAGATTGCATGGTACAGGCAGCAGAGGATTGCTCCAAAAGCACTTATTACAGTGGAATTAAAACCACTTTCCTGCTTGTAAAGTCAACAATATATTACACAAAGAGTGTGCACTCACTACAGAGACAATGTGTCATACTGTGCAAAAGTAAATGTGCACTGTGAAGACCTAAACACTGCATTGCAATTAATATCTGCTGATGCAGCAGTCATTTTCTAAAAGGGTTATGCAGTGAATAAAGAGACAAAGAAAGTCAAACTTTGTAAAGCAAAACAGGAAAACTACCCACTATGAGCATATACCCCATACTCAATTTAAACCCTGCATACGGGCAGAAATTAAAACTTTCTAAACCTGTACTGATACATCTAGGTAGTGGACTAATGAGGCTATGGAGAATCTGCAGACATGTCTGGACTGCACGGACTGGGAGGTTTGGATGAGTATACAGATGCTGTGATGCTGTGCATCGGCTCCTGTGAGGACAGCTGCACACTGTCTCCCACCAGGCTGAATTATAATAATGACAAGCTCACAGCTAAGGTAAGGAGGCTAGGGCTGGATAAGGAGGAAGCATTTTGGAGTGTGGACAGAGTCACTAAGGGAGTGTTAAAGTGCAGATTTAGCAAGGTGGTAACAGAGGTCATCAACTGTACTAAAGAAACTACAACACCAGTTTCCAGCTAATGAATGCGTCCGTCTGAAAATTCTATTCAGTTTTATTTATATAGCACTAAATCACAACAGCAGTCACCTCAAGGCACTTAAAGGGCAAATGGCAAGTGCCGGATAGATATTTCTATATATCTAACACTATTTATCATTTTGATAATGCACTTTTAATAACTGCATTTATTCCCCAATATCTTTTTTAACTTTAGCATCAAACTGGCAGAACCTTCCAAATAAGAAACTTGTGGGCTGTTGAAATCCTAGCAATGGTAGTATTTGGCATTAGTTAATGCTAGCTAAACACCAGACAGTTAGTTAACCTAGCAGTGACTCCTGCAACATTCACTACCAAAACTGTGTTTGGGGGGAGTTTAATCATGTGTTAGACCCTAAGTGTCCAAATACACCTATAGTCGTCATGTAGGCAGGTTATTTTGGAAAATAAAGATGCATGATAGAATAGAATAGAATAGAATAGAATAGAATAGAATAGAATAGACCTTTATTGTCATTGTACATGTACAACGAAATGGTGCCGGAATAAAGTAGAAAAAGTAGACAGCAGGAATAAATGGCAAACGAGAAATGTATACAAAACAAAGAGAAAGGCACACATTAGAGAACATTAGCATATTGTGTTAGTCGAGAGGCTCCATTAGCAGGGCACGATGACTACTGATACTCACTTAACCAAGTACAAGCCTAAAGCCCCTCACTTCACCTACAATTCACACCTAGCCAACAGCCTGAACAGCTTCTACTTTTGCTACGACAAGCAGTGGAACAGACCTGTTGTTCCCCCACCCCACACCTCTCGCCGTACTTGAGACCAAGATAAATAAACTCTTGAAAATCCTGTCAAAGCACCTGGACCAGATTTGGTGTTTCCATCCACCTTGAAGCAACTGTGCTGATCAGCTGTCTCCAGAATTCACTGACATCTTCAACACCTCATTGGAAACATGTCATTTGACAGCCTGCTTAAAGGCCTCTAACACTATTCCTGTTTCCAAAAAAACAAGGCTCACAAGCCTTGATGAGTACAGATCCATCTCTTTGACCTCTGTAGTTATGGAACTATTTGAAAGCTTTGTGCTGTCCCAACTCCATTCAAGCACGTGTAAACTTCAGGATGAAGCAAACCTCACAGGACCTCGCCTTCCTGCATGCCTCTCCAGTGGACACCATGAAGTCCTTCCACTTCCTGAAAACCATGAACCAAGGACCTACTTCCTGCGGTAGCTGAAGAAGTTCAAGCTACCAAAGTCAGTGATGGTGAACTTCCACTCCTCCATTATGGAATCTGTCCTCACCTCCTCATCAGTGTCTGGTACACTGCTGCCAAAAAATTCTGAAAATTTATGTAAATATGTATATTTTTGGATATTTACATTACCATAACCTTATAGCTATTTTACTTAAGAATTTTAATGATATGCACATGCATTATATGAAAAAATATGAACATATAATGATGAACCCACAGAGACTCAGTAGACTAGACTGGTTTCATCCAGCTTTGTGAACTGTTTTAGCCTCTTTTAACTTAGTTTTGGTTTTATGATGTATTACGTCCTTTTAAATGCTACACATAACTGTGCCAACAGATAGCAGACACAGTAATGCATTTAGCAGGTACATTTCTCACTCTGAAGTTAGTGCAGACAAAAACAAACCCAAAAGATGACTCACTTTTTGATTTATATTGGTCTGGTCATTAGAAACAGGACTTTAAATGAATTCTAATGTTACTGCGTTGGCTGGCCAAAAAAAATCTGCTCACGTAGGTTTAATGTTAACTAACTGTCTTTTTTCTCCCGTGGAACAAGACTGAAGACAATAAACACAAGACAGATTAACGACTATGTCACATGTAACATTTCTATGTTGCTGTAGACCTTTGTAATTACATTAGTGTTATATATTTTGTTGACTTGTGTCTGTAGATTATCCCAAAGTGCTCCTCTACACAATACAGACTGCTTGTGTAGAAAAGTTTTTTTTTTCTGTCTTTCTATCTAGCATTCACAATGAACATATCGGGAGCAACATAGGGTTCAGTATCTTGCAGTAACCTTGCAGCCAAGGTTCAAACCACTGACTTCCAATCAGCAGATCCTCTACTTCCTGAGCCACAGCCACCTCCAGACATGGTAGTATTGGAGATAATTTATCTCAATGTCAGGAGCGGGACGACACCTCCATACACATCACTTCCAGTTCTGTCTATGTATGTATGACAACACCCCCACCACCCCATCACTTTATGTTCACTCTGTAGGTGCGCTTGAAAGCTAACAATTTTTTAAAGGCATTCCCTTCAATGTCTGCAAAGCTGATTTGAGTCCTGTTGTGTTAACATTAACACTGACTAGCATAATGACTGCTCTTTTACTTCCCTTGCTTGAAATTACAGTGGAACAGCAGAGACGCATTGTTATGAACGTGCACTGCATGATCGCCTGTTCTTTCTCATATGTGGGCAAACTAAATTTATATGTGTTCAAAAATATTCCTCCACCCCAGCGCTGCTGTACCTAATGACTTTTGTGGTGATGTGAGGCATTGATTGCTTATATCACAATGCTCTTAGATCTTTAGGCAAACAAATGTGAAATATTTCAGTGACTGTCTCACAAAAAGAAATCTACTTGGCAACCTCTGCTGTATTCTACACCCTCTCTCTGAAGAACTGTATATGTCTATTAAGTTTCTTTGTCATCAGACAAATCAATAACAAAACATCTCTACTACTTCAGACAGTGGAATAAGTGATTTTTCAGTCATTTGAAGCAGTCTTTTAAACAGCCTCTTTTGCTGGAACAAATTGTTGCCTTATTGTCTCCTACTTCTTTGAATGGAGACCCCTCACGTAGTAGCCAAACAGTGCTTGATTTTTATGGCATTGTTAAAGGAGTAATCATGATGGCATTTCTCACAGTGATTATTCTCTGAACTGGCCTCCCTCAGTTAAGCCTTCTTATGATTTCCAGACCCCCTTTTGAGATCTGTTCTGTATTACACCAATTAGCACAGTGAGTCATATGTCACTGGACACCGAGCAACTCAGCTGCTTCCACTCTGTGCTATAAATTTATTTCTAGCTGTTTCACTGACAAGGTATGCTGGAGCAGACACCAATACCAATCTCCCTGCATAAACGGACAGCAGAAAGATGGAGAGGGCATGAAAAAGTCATCTACTCCTTCCTCAACTCCAAATCCTCTCCTCTACCTCAGACGAAGTCGATGCTCCTTCAGACCACTCGGAGATACGTTGTACAAAGCCCATGACTGAGTCAAGCCACCATCTGCATCACGCTGGCATTTTGTGGGTCATTGCTCAGTGTGACAACAGGAATAGAACAACATAATATGAGCTGAGTGGGTGGGTGATAGTGATGCAGATCTATTCTTAATGACAACTGAGAGTGTGTATGCTTCATTGTGATAAGGGCTAAATGAAAACAGGAAAGTATTAAAAGAAAATGACAATAAAGTAAGATCTACGGGTGAAAATAACCATATTTTTACAGGTTCCAAAACGGTGCCACAGTGACTATGAAATCAGCTTAATGCATTTAGGATGGCCCCAGTGTTCCAATGAGCAGGTCCTTATTAGGAGGGTAATTGGTTTGGCGGATTACTCAAAAAGTTATGGACTGATTTGCATGAAAATTTACCAGAGGTCGGCCTTGGCCCAACTTCGATATGATTAACTTTTGAATAAAATATAGATTCAGATCTGGACTGAGTGTTTTTGTGAGATAAAACACAATTGGACATTTTGCATGATGTCTTCACACACTTAAAAAAAAAAATGTGGAGGAAATCTTTTTTTTTAAATGAGTATATGGAAATAGAAATGTTAAGAAGTCACTCCTCTGAGTTTGTCCTTCTTGCATTCCAACAGGAAGTTACAAGAAGCCTAAACACATCTGTCTTTAGCATGGCCTCAAATAACACAGAGACTTTATGTTTGGGTTAAAGTTAAAGATAGATTCTTAAATAGAGTCACAGAGTCTTAAATCAGGTTGGTGGCTGCTGAACCAGAGGAATTCTGGTTAAAGGTTCTGGCTGAGGCAGATTCTCATTACTGAAACAAAAATATAATGGAATGACTCAGTTAGTATGACTCTACAAGACATTTGCAGTGGATTTAATATGGTTTAGGTTTCATAGTAGTGCCATCTGTAGGCCAGGTGAGGAAGCGCAGCTATTTCAACATTAATTCAATTTTTCAATTCAGTTTTATTTATACAGTGCCAGATCACAACAGTCGCCTCAAGGCACTTTATATTGTAAGGTAGACCGTACAATAATACATACAGAGAAAAACCCCAAAATCATATGACTATGAGCAAGCACAGCGACAGTGGGAAGGAAAAACTCCCTTTTAACAGGAAGAAACCTCTGGCAGAACCAGGGTCAGAGAGGGGCGGCCAACTGCCGCGACCAGTTGGGGTGAGAGAAGGAAACAGGATAAAAGAAGTTTTGTCCTTTCAGCATTAGTTTCTTCCAGCAGTGATGGATAGTCAGTGACTAGTTTTACTGTCCTAAGAGTTCTGCACTGTGGGAAGAAAAGAAAATAAGCTCAAGTGAGTCCGTACTGAGTCAGAACGCAGTGAATTAGAGAGAAGAAACAGACTGTAACTGAGCCACAGCTCAGCACACCACAATGTTCAAATCTAAAGACCTAGCTAGAGATACAGAAGAAAAATGATTAAATTACACTTGTTATTGATGAGTGTAGGTTTAAAGTATTTCAAATTATTGTGCTTCGCTGAAGTAATTAATTAGTAGGTCATGAACACAGTCCAAACCATCTAAATACACACATAGTTATCCAAACCTATGTGGAAAGAGTAATCTTAATAACTAACCTAATAACTGGTTCTGCCAGCTTTGGCAGCAAGAACTGTGATCAAACATTTGTGATCTTAGGCAATGAGAATTTTCACATCGCTGTGAAGAAATGTTGGCCCACTCTTGCTTGCAGAATTGTTTTAATTGAACCACACTGGAGGAATTTTGAACATGACTGACCTGTTTAAGGTCTTACCAAAGCATCTCAATCAATACTTGGATCCAGACTTTGGCTAAATCACTGCAAAACCTTTAGTTTGTTTTTTGTTTTGTTTTTTTTAGCCATTCATCCCATGCTTGGGATTATTTTCCTGCTGCTGTTAGAGAGTAGAGTCATCCAGGTCCTGAAGCAGAAAAGCAGCCCCAGATCATCACACGTTGCTGTGTTAGTTTTACTCCTGAAGTAACAGGACTCAAACCTTCCAAAAAGTTGTCTTGTCAGGCTACAGAATATTTTCCAAGACGTTTTGAGGGTTATCAAGATGTTTTTTGGGCAAATGTGAGATGAGCGTTTGTGTTCAGTTTGGTCAGCAGTGGTTTTCTCGTTGGAAGTCTTTCTTATGGTTGAATCATGGACTGTTACTTTAACTGAGGCAAGTGAAGCTTGCAGTTCTTTAGATATTGTTCTGGGTTTTTTGCGACCTCCTGGATGACTCATCAATGTGCTCTTGGAGTAATTTTAGCAGGTCGGTCACTGTTCCAAGCTTTCTCCATCAGTGGATAATGGCTCTCACTGTGGTTCATGAGTCCCAAAGTCTTATAATTGGCTCCTTTCCAGACTGATAGATGTCAGCGACTTTGTTTGTCAGCTGTTTCTTTAGATCGCGGCATGGCATGCTGCATTTAGCTCTTTTAGCGTACTTTACTTTGACAGGCTCTGTTTAAGTGATTTATTAATTCACCAAATCGGAGTGCTATTTGAAACTAAACTCGGCTTTCCAAAAAATGTGAATAATCACAGTTAATTCATACTTTAACAAGAGGGGAAGTTGCTTTTTCACACAAAGCCAGGTAGGTTTGGGTGGCTTTTCCCTCTTTGTCTAATATTAAAGTTTGATGATCTGAAAAATGTGGAAAAAAATACGCCAAAAAAACCCCCTAAGAAATCAGGAAGGGGGATGAAAAATACTTTTTCACAGCACTGTAGCTCTGAAGTATGAACCATTATAATTATGGTTATCTGTAACACTTAGCTCTACATGTGAAAGAAAAAGACTTCAGAGTGGCACAGTTACAAACCAACGCCATCACACACTTACAATAATTTCCAGTTTTTGCTTTGAAGTGTCTTTTTAGTCTTGCTGTTAGAGAAGTAAGATGTTAAACAGTGCAACTCTCATCCTGTTAAAAGTGAAAAAATATAAAAGAATTCTTCATAGCCAGAGTGAAGACAACAGCATCACGATCCCTGGTTTGTTTTGCTGAATGCTATGAATAGTTTGACCCGGCGGCCAACGTGCAAGCTGCAGTGCTGCTGCCGTTGGCCATCTGCAGGTATCTGTTTGGAGAGATTAGTAAAAGTGCTGATGATGCAAGAGCTGTGCCTTGCACTCTCGACTGCACACTAAACAACAACTCCCAAGCTCAATTAACCACACACTTAGCCCAGAGAAGCTCTCAACAACTTTTAGTTTTGTGTTTAGCTCTAAATATGTTTCCCAGGTCCACACGTAAGCGATCTGCTAACTGGCTATGGACATGACTTTGGTGATTACCTGCACTGAGACCCTGTCGAGTCTGGAGTTGGTTGTATGAGAAGGGGATCAGCCTGTTTGATTGCCTCCTGGCCTGCTTCAGACAGCAAAGTAGTACAGTGAGTAAATGAGAGCAGCGGGCATGACGCACTCATGACCACATTTTAATTCAGTGAAGAGACACAGTATCACTTTGACCTCTCAGTCAGTTGGTGTATATCTAGTTGTGTCATTCAAACCCACTATGTAGACTTTGTCTGATAATTGTCTTACATCCTTTTACAGTGATACATTCAATAGGTATGGCAATTTTTTAAAAAGTGTATCATGACTCGAGAGTGTGTCACTTACAGTGAGAAGAATGGCAGTGTGCTCCCCAGACATTCACACTCATGCATGCTGTTTAAGCAGCCCTCCCCGCTTTAGTGGTCACCGCTAAGCCAATTGAGGGATGGGCTGCATGTCACTGCTGATGGTGGGGGCTATGCTCTGTGCAAGAGTATTAGCCCTGCTAAATACAGTAATGCAATTAGGGCCAATTTGGTTATGAGGACACGCTGAATTAAAACAGGTGGAGAAGAAAAGGTAGGTGGAGTAAAAAGGGGATCAGGGTAGTTGAGAGATCATTTTGATCCTTGCCTCCCGCCACACTCCCCTCATACAAGCAGCAGGCAGTACAGCAGATGCAGCTTTAGGTTTTTAGACATGTTTGCGAAGTTGAAGGGTCTCTTTAGTGGCCCGCAGGTGCCAGAGGGCTCTGGGACTACTAGCAAAGCACCTGCTCCAGCTCCAACTCCACCTCCACCTCCAGCCAAGGTAGGTGTTTGGCCTGTATATTCAGTTAGTAGTCTAACTACTATAAATTGTTATTGTCAACCAGATTTTTGACTTAAAAATATAGAGAATTATTCTTCAATCAGTAACTGGTTACAGACATGGGCAGTGGCTTCTTGTCTGCCTCTGTCATCCAACCAGCTGCTCTGTATCCTGGCAGCAAAACAGGAAAAAAGAAAGTCAAATAAAATTGTTTCACTACCTCATTGAAATCACTCATTACCCAAACGGGCACTTTGAAATTTGTTTCATCATGAACGCAGCCTGTTTTTAAAAGTGTCCGTCAGAGGAGGAGGTCATTTGTCAAATGCCAAATTCACCATTCTTTAAAACTGCCACTGAAATTAAAATGTCAATCCTAATGGCCACTGTTTGACTAATGGAGCCAAGCATCAGATTTTGTGGAAAAAAAAAATGTTGATTTGTCATGTAGGAGGAGAAGCCAGCTGAGAAGGAGAATGAAGACCAGAAAGTGGACAAACCACAGGGTGAGTCATCCATGTTCCTTTTTTTTGTCCCATCCTGGGAAATTAAAACATGACTGACTGTTAATATGTTGGGAACATGAGAACGTATGCATTATTTTACATTTTTAAATTTTGTTTCATTTTGATTTTCCTTTTTATTTGTCAGGGCCCATGTACAAAAAGCATTCATCTACCATGGCAAAAGATTCATTGTACCAGATTTAGCTGTTAGCTAATGTCCATCCACAGTCCCTGCACAGGTCACAGAGCAAACAGAAATATGTAAAAAAGAAACACACACATCATCATTAAAGAAAAGGATACACTAATACAAATGCAACTGACAATTCAATGCAATAGGCCAACCACCCAAATCCAAATCCACCAATATCCATTACCTTCACACATACATATGTATGTACCAATGTATTTGCTATTTAAATCCTGCAGTGAAACACAGTGTAGTCAGCCTGGTGAGGATTAATATGTTTATTCTGTTTATGTTTATTCTTCTTATTTGTGTTAAGCTGGAGAGCAGACACTTGACACTTGAACCCTGAAAGGGTTCAAATACAAGCAAGTATTAATATTCATGCATAGAAAAAAATCATCATAGTTATAAAGCACAACCAGTCAAAAAAGTGACAAAAAGTGACCCAAAAAAAGGAAAAGCCTTTGGACAAACGTCCAGTATGAAACGTTCAGCCTTGGACGACTTTTCTCGTGCCTGCTGACCGTTTCCATTTTAGTTGAGCTTCCCCGACTGTTGAGCTCGACAAGAAATTGAATTTCACTAATTTGTTGATTGTGTTGCTAAAAGTTTGAACCGCCTTTTGGAGCCAGAGTGAATAACACCAGGTTTGTCTCCATCATCCATCCAGGTTCTGTTACCTCATTCTGCTGATCCCACGGTTGTCTAATGTGTCTGAAAGCCGGACAGAAACACGGCCAGCTAATAATCAATCCCTCAAATGTCATATTCAGCGTCTTGTCTCTCTCTTTTAGAGATGTTACACGTATTTTTAATAGATGATGAACCAAATAAAAATGGTTTCACATAACCAGCGCGGCAAAGACGCCCAAAAAAAATGGATGAAATAATTTACAGTTCATAGTTGCTTCACAGATGGATGACAAGCAGTTATAGGACAGGCTAAAATGTAGTAAATGAAAACACGTGATAAACATGATGAGGAAATTATTAATTTAAAGAAATAAATGGAAAAACACAAACCATTATAAATATAAAATCTAATTTAAGAAGGCCAAAGTACACCATAGTACACTGAGTAAAAGTGAAAGTGTTTATAAAAAATACTAAATAAAATCAACTGAAAGAGTGCTACAAAACCACCAAAATATTTGTGAATGACTTAAGCTATGTCATTTGATTGGAGAACATAAACTTCTAGTCATTAAATCCCCTAGATTAAGCTAATGTATTGTTACAGTAATATTTCTAAATGTGTAATATTTTGTAAAAGATGTCTAAAAGAAATGCTTTATGGGAAAAGAAGCAATAATAATAACTAGGTAGGGTCAAACATTTTTTATTCTTCCTCAGGAGTTGAGGAACATTAATACCAATCTTGAAAAGCCAAAATAAAATTACAATTTTTTTTTCCCCCTTTCTTATAATCAGCTCCATCACCAGCACCACCCCCAGCCCCTGAACCAGCACCATCAGCGGCTCCGGCACCAGCTTCGGCCCCAGCTCCGGCACCAGCCTCGGCCCCAGCCCCGGCTCCAGCTCCTCCACCAAACCCCGACCAAGCTGGAGCTGAGGGGTAAGACCTGCGCTTGCAGTATTGTTTCTTCTACCGAATTTTTTTCAGGCACATTTAATTTGAAGGCGGGTGCACCGACAGTCAAAAGCATTTACAGAGAGTAGTTACAGTGTGTTTATCCTCAGAATATCAGCCCAGCCTCCAAACTCCACTTTAGCTCACTGCAAACACACACCTGCCAAGTGACACCACAAACCTGTATCAAAGTAATCACCCAATGGACGCTAATTAATCCCATTCTCTGGCAAGGGAGTGGAGATGGAGGGTGGGAGGGCGCCCTCGGAGATAAGCGCAGCATGTGAGATCTTTACCCGCTGGTGCAACATGCATATTAAAAGAGGGATGGTCTGAAAGTGGATTAAAAGATTTTCGGCTCTTTAGGTTTTAAGGAGCTCACCAGAGCTGCTTCTGGTCCCTCAATAAACACTATGAAGGCGACAGGTAGAGGCAGCAATGGCTGATCCTCGCAGTGCTAAACACAGGTTAGATTTCAATGAGACATATATGACACATATATATGACACAACAATGGTGGCAAGAGCTAGAGGCTCCAGGCGGAGGGCAGGTAGTGTGTGTGTGTGTGGTGGTGGTGGTGGGGTCAGTGTCAGCCAGCAGTTTAAGTAATGTGTGGAATAAATAGTGTCAGAGCTCAAAGAGGATCCTGAGGTACTGTGAGGTATTCTACAGCAGAGCTAGACTGGGATGGCCCTGAGTGCTGTTTTCACAACACCATCTATAACTCACCTCCTGGCATCTTTCACAACGTGTGCAGATTTCTGTGACATTTGAAAACTACATTTTTTACTGCCAGTGCCACACAAAACCTTAAGTGTGTGTGGTTTACTCTGTGTGCTTCTCGTGCAAACTACCGCAAAGTCCAGCTCAAGTCTAGTATGTGTCCTTCTACTTTTATGAGGCATATTAGTGAGATGAAATGCTGCATCGCCTTTAGGGTTGATTAAGTCTGCAAAGGCTTCCTACCAGAACCAGCGTCACCACAAGGTTGGCTCACTTTCTTTAACTTTCTTTCATTTAGTTTCCTCAAACCGGTGTGTAAAGAAAAAAGTCCTGACAGTCCTGAAAGGGGCACTACTCCAGCACAGTGCACCATTTACACACCGAAAACAATGAAAACAAAAAACAACGGATAAACAACCTGACAATTAAGTGTGAAAATGACTTTAATTTAACTGCAGGGCCTAATCTCAGCATGTTGGATGTGTCACTTAAAACATGGTGTATTGTTCTGTCAAAGGCACTACAGAATTTTATCCACTAGAGGGTGAGCATCCATCATCCTTACAGCTCCAGCTGAAGTGGAAGGCCGCCATTGGCCTAGACTGGCCTGACATCTAGAGCCATCCTCCCTGACCCAAAGTGCCCTAACCTGAACCACAAACAGGTGAAGCTGGACTCCCTCCATTTGGCTCTGCACCACTTGGCTGGTTGCATTTATCTGCGTAATGTGACCCTTCTTACGTCACAAGTTACTTCTCTCTGTCTTTTTAGCATTACAAATCACAGGTAGTGTGCTGGGTCCTGAATGAAAAGGGAACAACTGTAAAATGAAATAAATGCTGATGGTTGTCGCAAAGCATTGGATCAAATATTTCTACATTTATATTTACTATAAATGTGTATTATACTTTAAATCTGTCCAGATGAGATGATTTAAAAGAACCTTCATCTTCAACACTCCAGTGAGTCATCTGGCACCCATTTGCAAGTGTAAACAAGAAGGGTTGCTTGCTTGTAGAAAATATTGAGGCAGAAGAACATCAACGATAAAAAGATCCTTCATTTTTTTGAACCAACAATGAGCTAGAACAGTAACATTGTATTGCAGTAATGGCACCTTATAAATCCAAATATTGGGAGTGAATGTCAAGTAAGAAAACTAGAGCAGTAACAGAAGTGTAAGTCATTCATGAGAACACCATGGGAGTGGGAAATGTAGTACCCACACAAGAAGGATGAAATCCCAAAAGTTATGTGAGTTTTGTCCGTCTTTCTTCCCTGGTAAACTCCAACCTGACACGGCAAATGGTTGCTCCTCCCTCTGCTGGGGGTTTCTTTCTGTTAAAAGGACGTTTTTCCTTCCCACTGTCGCCAAGTGCTTGCTCATAGGGGGTTGATTGTTGGGGTTTTCTCTCTATTATTGCAGGGTTGTTAAAATATAAAGTGCCTTGACGCAACTGTTGTTGTGATTTGGCGCTACACAAATAAAACTGAAGTGAAAGAATGTGAGCGCGGGTAGTTTTTGGCTAAACTTGTATAGCAGATATGCGACCAGCAAACTTCTTAATGCATAATAAAGTTCCAGATTTTTCAGAGTAAACTTCAAAAGTCTTGCACACTTTAAATGCTGCAGGCAGGCAGGCAGCTTTAAATGCTGGAGTAGAACAGTTGTTGAATCATTAATGCCGAGTGGAGTCACTGATTATTACACAACTTTTCCTGATTTGTTGCTTTTTTTAATTGGTTAAAATTCCTCATTCACATCAGGAGTTTTTAGGAGTTTTTATGATTTTTCTATCCTGTTCCATTAGAAACTCACTCACTGCCAATAACCAGCACAACTTTCTTATTTTGCTTCCTCAGAGAGGAGGGAGTCCCCCCGCCACCTCCCCCCATAGTCATCAACAAGTACTCAGATGAGCACCTCAGAGCCATAATCACAAAGATGAGAGAAAGAAAGCAGCTCTTCAAGGAGAAAGTGATTGATCAGTATGCTTCATCCCCTGAGATAACCCCTCCTGTCAGTGAGTACCAACACAAAACCATTCAGTGCTGCAGATTTTCTAATATTTCTAATATCTGTGGATGTTATTGTTCTCATGAGGCAGTAAGGAAACTAATTCTGAATATTTAACTGTTGCTCAAATGTTGTAGCTTACTCAGCCACTTTATCCTTTCAGCACCACTGCTACGCAAAGACGACTACAACAGAGTCATAGAGGAAAGGAAACGACAGGCAGAGGAGGCGCGGATAAAGAAGGAGGAGGCAGACAAGAAGAAAAAAGAGGAGCAGGAGAAGAAGAAAAAGGAGGATGAGCAAAAGAAAGCAGAACAAAAGGCGGCAGAGGCCAAGCAGCTGGAGGAGAAGAAGAGTATAAAAACCAGGATATCCGAGGCAATGTGGTCAGTGGTGGACACCGTGCTGAAGCCACTCGAGGACCAGATGGACTCTGTGTTTGGGCAAACCATAGACCCTTTCACAGACCGTCGCTACATTGCATGGCTAAGCTTGGTGACTGTGGCCTTTAACTACAACACGTGGTTCATCACGGCCCGCCTGTGCTTCCCCTACCACACTGAGCTCGCCATCCCTTATTGGTTCACCCTGGATGTGTTGGCTGACATCATCTACCTGGCAGACTCTGTCATCTTCCAGCCCCGCAAACAGTTCGTCAAAGGAGGAGACATCATTGTAAGTGGGAAATGATCCTGACTGCTGAAAGAGTATAACACTGCCCTGAATGACAGAGTCACTTTTATTCCTGTGCAGAAAGACAGAGTGATGACAAAGAAGCACTACAGAGATTCAGAGAGATTCCTGGTATGATTACTTGAATTCCTTGAGCTTTGAAGTTAAGTATTTAACTAGAGTCAGCAGCCTTACAGCTATCTGTCTCTTTCACAGGCGGACGTCGTGTCAGTCTTGCCATTTGACTTGTTGTACATCCAATTTGGATTCAAATCTGCTTTCAGGCTCAATCGTCTACTGAAGGTAAACCTACTTAAACAATGTTTAGATGAATGAGACAATAAACAACGCCTATTCAATGTACTTTGGCTCTCATCTGGCTCACATTTCCTCACCTATTTTCAAGATGGACACATTTTTTGAGTTCAGTGATCGTTTAGAGAGCATCATGGCCAAGGCTTACATATGGAGGTAAGACCATCCATCCACCCATCCAATCCATCAAATCAATCCACCCCAGTAGACAAAAGAAATTAACTGAGATAGCAAAAATGGCCATATGTGGCCATATTAATAACTCTCTCTTTACTCCTCTCTTAGAGTGATTCGCACCATTGGCTATCTGCTCTTCATGCTCCACCTTAATGCTTGCTTCTACTACGTGGCCTCAGAATATCAGGGCATTGGTAAAACCAAATGGGTCTACTCCGGCCTAGGCAGCGCGTAAGTAAAGCACTTCTATACAGCCACTCGTGTTTGAGTTGGAGGGATTTTCTCATCTTTTTTTCTGCCATCTCTTGATGTGGACCTATCATGCTCATACTTTTATTCTCAGACTCTGCTAGAGTAGCTTTTGCACGAGTCACAGTTACAACAAACTGTCTTTGCCTCCCTCCCTCCCTCTAAGCAACTTTCTTCTGGCTGGCTGCCCCTTGTAAACAGATGGTTTGAAAACTGGGGCTAGGGGAACATCTGTACTCAAACATGACCATATTAAACATGTTCACGCACTAACATGATACAGAAAGGTAGAGAAAAACAATCAGAAATAGGTGTGTAGAGAGCAGTGGGAAGTCTAAACTTCCTTCACTGAATCAGCTATTTGTTGCCAGAAACAGGTCAAATGTTTTTTGGCGTTCTAAAAAAAATGAAGTAAAACAAAGTGCAGGCATTTGTTATGTAGTAATGGGGAACAAGTATTGATTTATAAATAACTGGACATGAATAACTTAAACTTATTATATAATATTTTACTTCACATTCAAAGCCTTTTGAGCTATCGTCTTTACAGACAGAAAGGCACACACGCACACAGTATGGGACAATAGATCTATGCAAAATTGTCTGTCAGTGTCAGTCTTTGCCATGTCCACTTATTTTGGGGCCAGTTATGAGTGCACAGGAGGATAATGTTAGCAATGCATGACAAAAAGTTATAGCAAAGAAACATAATTACCAAAAGAAGTCTCTGGGCACACTTTCAAACACTCACCAGCATTCAGTACTACTATCTCACATTAGTTACATTAGCCTATATTCAGTGATTAGGGTATTTTTATTCATTAAAAGTCTTTATCTAAAACATTAGCTTGATGTGGTTGAATGAATAATTTTTTCCTCATTTGTTGCAGCGGCTCTCAGTGCTATGTATTTTCATTACCAGTTTTTAAAAGTCAAATAGCCATGATACTATGAACTCTTTTTTTTTCTTACTGTGCGTCCAGATTTAAATGTTAAATACAATAAAAAGGCTTAGTGATCAATCCAGAGTCCAAACTTCATTTTACACGTCTCGGAAATACATGCATACTACAGTATGTACACAGCGTACAGCATGTGACAACATTGAGGTATTTGAGCAATTCCAGTGTTTATTGCACAGAGTTATGAGTTCCACCTCACAAAGCGTCCAATCAAAATCTTTCATATGTCCCATGTTTGCTGCTGATGCTGCTGCTGCAGTTACCTCAGCTGCTTCTTCTATGCCGAGAAGTCCCTGCTACTGATCGCCGAGTTACCAACTCCAGACACCACATTTGGGCTGATCTTTCAGATGACCAACTACCTTTTCGGGGCATTCTTTATGTCCACCATTCTTGGCCAGGTAGCTTCTTTCTCGTAGCATTTTTGTTATTTTACTTTCTGTTTTCTTTTAATGTTTTTTTTTCTCCTTGGGAAGGTAAAGCAATTGCAGCAAGACATCAAGGGAATCGCTCAAACGTGCCCAGAACTCACCACTGCCATTTTATCCAAAACAACAAAACAAGCACCATTTTCCTCCACGCGGCCCCAGAACATCCAATACAGTTTGTGACACCCCTCTCTGACACCCCCCCTCACCCTCTCCACAGGTACCTGCGTTGTTACTACTTTGCTGTCCGCAGTCTGATCAACATCGGGGGTCTTAGTGAACCCGAAACGGTCTTTGAGATTACCTTTCAGATGACTAACTTTTTCACGGGCGTCTTTGTGTTCTCCAGTTTGATTGGACAGGTAACATAGAGGCCATTCTGCCCAGTAGCATGAGTCACAGCCCCCAGCATCCTCACTTCATCTGGAGTCCTGATTAGCATCCTTTTAGTATTGTTCACTACAAGTAGTAGTAGTAAGAGTAGTAGTAGTAAACAGCCGTCTCTTTTTCTCCCCCACTTGTCCTGTTTGTGTAGATAGATGAATAAACCTGTCCTCTCCTGGACACAGTAGTCATAATGCCAAGTAAATACCCCAGTATCCGTTACTCTGTCTGTAGTATTTTACTGGTTCCCTGTGAAGTCTTGACTGTCAAAAACAACAAAAGCTCATTCATTCTACTGTGTAAGTGAGAGGAGCAGTTATTTGGTTTAAACAAAGGATTTCTTCTTATCATCATAATGTCTCAGATGAGAGATGTCATCGGTGCAGCGACAGCAGGACAGACTTACTTCCGTTCTTCCATGGACAACACTGTGGCCTACATGGTGACCAACCACATCCCACCTTTGGTACAGAACAGAGTCCGCACCTGGTACACCTACACCTGGGACGCTCAGGGCATGCTGGGTCAGTAGACACTGGATAAAATCTTCATTTCAGTGTTTAAGCTTGTGTGAGAAAAGCTTAAATTACAGGACACCACTCAAACCTCAGTCCTACTATTGTACCAGCTGTAGAAAGATCTGACACTGAATTAGGACCAAATTTTTCATGTCCATGTTTTCAGATGAGTCCGAGCTGCTGGATAAGATGCCTCTAGTAATGAGAACAGCCATTGCTGTGGACATCAACCTGGCGACCTTCCAGAAGATTGACCTTTTCAAGGTGCGCGCCCATAAAAAAAAAAAAAAAAATTAAATAAATAGAACAGACAGTAACTGGGAGACTGGGAGATGGTTGGTCAGTTAAATATCTTCATGTGTTTCCACAGGGCTGTGACCAGCAGATGTTGGTGGACATGTTGCTGAGGCTCAAGTCAATCATTTATCTGCCCGGAGACTTTGTCGTGAAGAAGGTGTGTTCATTCTTACACGATCACCGTGGACTTCAAATGTGAATGTAACACAACGAATTACTTCATTCTTTTTTTTAAGTTTATCATCATTATACAGCAACAGTTGAGGGATATTGAATATAAAAAAGTTTTTAAAAAATGTGCTGAGGAGGATAAACCTTTATTTATTTACATGTATTTGCATGTATTTCCTTTGCAAAGTGGATAGCAGTGGATTGGTGGATGAACTAATGTTGTGTAATCAAACTTAGCAATAAGGAGATACTCATTCTAGCCCTGATTCACTATATCATGACGAGCATACAGACTGTGAAGAGGCAGAAGGAAACAACACACTCATTTTATTGTGATGGCAACTTTTTGCATCTGTCACAGCTGCACATCCTCCGGTGTCGAGTACATTTTTAACTTATTTTTTAGCCTCTTTAATGTCAAAAAATATCCAAGCTGTATTTCTCAAAAATTCATAATTAAGATACTTTAAAACCTCAGAGAATATTACATATTTTACTTTTAAATTTGGAAAAAATAAAAAGAAACACAAAAAGTATGACTTTATAATCTTTTAAAATAGTTCATGGTTTTTTTTCTTTACTAGGTTTGTGCATTTTTTTTCCCAAAATTTACAACTTTAATATCAAAGAATATCCGAGTTCTTGTGGGTCTGAATTTATGACTTTAATCTCAGAAGTTCTCTGTATATAACACGTCACCACAGGCTTCTTTTAAAGCTAAAACGCCCTTTCTAAACACACACACGCACAAAAAAAACATCCCTTCAGTAATTTATTTGTGTAAATTATTTGTAGGGTGACATCGGTAAAGAGATGTACATCATCAAAGGCGGAGCGGTGCAGGTGGTGGGGGGACCCGACAACAGCATTGTGTTTGTCACACTGAAAGCTGGTTGTGTGTTTGGTGAAATCAGGTGGGTTCAACTACACGCGCACAAATATATCCTGAGAATTAATGAACCTCAGAGGCAATTAATCACCTCGGTACTGTTATGCTTTTAGTCACAGTCAGTGAGCTTACACACGAAAGCATCTAGAAACATTCAAAGAGAAAATGTTTTCTCTTTCTGTTTCTTAGTCTCTTGCAGTCCTCCAAAGATGGAGGGAACAGGCGGACAGCTAATGTCAAAGCATATGGCTTTGCTAACCTCTTTGTCCTGGAGAAGAAAGACCTGTTTGATATTCTGGTTCATTACCCGGAGTCTCAGAAAGTGTTGGCCAGGAAGGGCAGGTTAGTCAAAGGATTTGACTCATTTAAAAATGTTTGCTGCTGTCATCAGAGCAGTTGCTGAATGTATTTCACAAATTCACTTAAAATTCTGAACTTGGTGGTTTATTCACTGGAAACCAATGATACATATCCGTGAGGGGGAAAGTATATGGACATCTACAAGTAGCAATGATTTTTAAAATGAAATTCCGGTCAAGTAGTGTTACACATTGAGGAAAACAATCACATGTTGGTGGGGGAGGACCTAGTTTTATTTTCAAGGCCTGATCTTTACAAACAACACATGTTTGAGGACATCAAAAAGAAAAGGAAAAGAAAAGTGTTACATGGACGTCAGAAAAAGGGTTGTTGGCGATGTTCATCCGGCTGGGATACCTTCGAACAGTGAGATTCCCCTTCCTGTCAGTGTGAAGTTTAAGTACACATGTAATCCCTGAGATACAGTGGCTTGCAAAAGTATTCGACCACCTTGAACTTTTCCACATTTTGTCACATTACAGCCACAAACATGAATCAGTTTTATCGGAAAGACCAGATTGAAAGACCAATACAAAGTGGTGTACACGTGAGAAGTGGAACGAAAATCATACATGATTCCAAACATTTTTTACAAATAAATAACTGAAAAGTGGGGTGTGCGTAATTATTCAGCCCCCTGAGTCAATACTTTGTAGAACCACCTTTTGCTGCAATTACAGCTGCCAGTCTTTTAGGGTATGTCTCTACCAGCTTTGCACATCTAGAGACTGAAATTCTTGCCCATTCTTCTTTGCAAAACAGCTCCAGCTCAGTCAGATTAGATGGACAGCGTTTGTGAACAGCAGTTTT